>JASDQU010710082.1:0-27856 GCA_032191745.1 Picea mariana
GGCTGAAGGGGTGTGGGCCCATAACCTATTAGAATATAGAAGATGGTGTGCTCGTTTTACCATTGATGATACCCTCGTCACCCAACTATAGGCCGAAGCCTCCCTCCGAGCACCTTAACCTTGACTGAGAATTCCTCCGGAAGCAAACCCTAGGCTAGATAGCCAAACAAAGGGCAGTGCATCTCTCCCCAAGGATAGCGAAACACAAAAGACTAATCAGATAGTCCCAAACCCTAGCCAAGAGATATCAAAGCCAATACTGAAAACTTGTTTTTGTTGCAGCTACGCCATCAACCCTCCTCCACATGTGCACACCAAACTGGGAACTGCTACATAGAACTGGGAACTGCTGTGCGGAACTGGCTCTCTCTACAACTGCTGAGATATGACAAATGAGAACTGGCGCCCTGTATTTATAGTGGTTCTGCCAGTTTTGTTGGGGCCGAGTTCTCCTTCTGGATAAGTGTTTGTTCAGTATATTATTATTATTTATGGCCGACTTCTTCTCTTGGAGGCTAATAACCTAATATAAATTATCTTCTTGAGCCGATAAGGCTTCTAGGTTTATTAGCCAATTCATTAGGGTTTCTCTTACTTCTCGGAGTCTTCTATTCTCATTAGGTTCACACATGGAGGTAAATAATTCCCGTAGCTACCATAATATTAACACTTCTTGACCATTCTTAAATGAAATCAATGGTTGGATTTCAAAACTTTGTTTTTCATTATAGAGAATTTTTCAAGCATGTGGACTTGGGATTATCTATTCTAAGGTCACTACTTTGATCACCTTTTAGACAAAGTATAAAAACTAAAAATCACTTGGTGAAAGTGATTTATCTAAGCATTTTTGAGTGCAATTGAAAAATACTTTTGAGGTAAATTCTAAGTTTAGAGTACAAGATAACCTTTATCCTCCTTTCTAGAGAAAAAATGTTGTCATGAAATCCACATGGTGTGAAGGGTTTTGCACAAATTATGATTCTAAAACATAGAATCATATTTTTTTGTTGGTGTAAAAATCATGTATAAAAGCTTGAATCTCTTTAAAAGAAAAACGAGTGAAAATGAGAAGAAAAAAAAATATTAAAAAAAATTGTATTTCAAATTATTTGATAAAAGAATACTAGAGTAATCTTCCTCCATTAAATTTAAAGTAAATAGTTCATGAGAGGATTGCAAATTGCAAGGAAATATTCACAAAAAAATTTAGAAAATTAAGTCATTTATATTATACAAGTTTTATTAATATTTAATCTCTTTTTTTTTTAAATTTTGATATTAGTAATAAATTTTATTTTTTTAAATTTATGAAAAAGGTATAGACATTGAGCATCATTTTATTATATTTATTGAAAAATAATAATACTATTTATAAAAAAAATTAAATTAATATTTTTAAAATAAAAATTATTATTAAATTTATTAAAATTAAGAATACAAACATAACTTACATTATTGAAACAACCATTTAGGAAAGAAAAACAATAAATTAGTAAAAAAGTTACATTAAAATGTATTTTAATATTCAATGTAAAGATGTGTTTTAACTATAAAATTTTAGATATTAATATTTTTTCCATAATAAATTTATAATAATTTTAATTTAATAAATTCTTAAAAAAGTTTTTAATTTTTTTTTTGAATAAATAATAATTACATTTTTTTTTTATAAATTGATTTATGAGTAAAATAATAATTACATAATTTCCATAAATTGATTGTACTAAAAGGAAAGTTACAATTATATATTTTACAACTATGTATTTTTTAATTTCAAATTTTATTAAAAAAATTAAGACAACATTTTTTTTAGAAATGTAAATGATAAAAATTATATTTTAACCATTATTTAATTTACAATTATGTATTTTTCAATTTCAAACTTTATTAGAAAAATTAAGACAACATTTTTTTAGAAATGTAAATGATAAAAAATATATTTTAACCATTATTTTATATTTTATACTGTGTTTGGAAAGTAAACAACCAACCCAAATATAAAATCACTTTTAAATATTAAAATATCTTTATGAAAAATATAAACGAAACATTTAATATTTTTAAATAAAATAGGAAGTCGGTTCACCAAGTCGTGCCAGCAGAGGAACCTGGTCCAGAATATTCGTTCAGCCCACCAGAAGGACATTAGGGCTACCCCATCATTGAGGAGATTTCTTCGCTTATTCCTCTTCAAGATGTCACTCCTCCATCAGTGGAGGCCCGAGTTTCTACACCACAACCCGTTCTCTCAGAGGATCACCTCAAATTGATAATAGACTGACTAAGGGACATGACTGACTAAATTTTTCGCCAGGAATGCTTAAATCGTCGGTTGGACCTTTTATTTGAAGCACTATTATATGGACCAGCCGCCAGCAGTTGTCCAATTTTCTGCCAACCTTTCAGTCTGGCCCCAACTTAGACCTGACATACTCATGGCGAAGAGAGAAACGACACACCAAGTACATGATACTTTGAGTCTTGCCATAGTTTCATCTTTTTCGCATACATGTAAGATTTCTTTCACAAACTTTTGAAGCCACTATGTAATTATAGTACACAAAGCTCTGATTTCCTTTTTTTTTTTGGAAAGCCGACTTGCAAGTTCCAATGGATACGTAAGTTTTTTTTCTACTAAAAGTAATACAATTTCTTAATTAAAGAAAACAAAAACAAAACGTTGATTCTTATAACATAAAAATTAAAGAATAAATAACATCCAAATACAAGCAAACCAATCATACATTATACATCACAAATTTTGTTTTAGAAGCATAAAGAGTACTTTGTTAAATCGTTTGCAGAACTCAATTATTGTTTACATGGAAAGAAATAAATAATGATGATTAACTCACGTCTACATCAAGTATAGAAGTAATATTTTTCTTTAAAACTAAGGATTTAGAACAACTTCGTAGTGATGGTTAACTCATGTCTACATCGAGTATAGAAGTAATATTTTTCTTTAAAACTAAGGATTTAGGACAACTTCGTAAATTTAAGTTTTAAGGATTTAGGACAACTTCGTAAATTTAAGGTAATTGGTTAATAGAATAATTTAAAAGATTTACATAGACATGTAAATGAATTGATTAAAGGTGTTTGTTAGTGAAATTAACAAGTATTGTATGGCATCGTAGTCTCTGTCAAGTTGGAATGGGAATAAATGCAATCGACTACAGATATGTGGAAATTCAGTTGAAGTACATGTGGTATCCATGCAGAGGATGCCTTTGTCAGGTGTATATAGTTTAAACATGTGGTTGAATAGGCATAAAAATAAAATACATTAAAGTAAAATTAAATGAAATGGTTCCAAGATCTAAATTTGATAGTACATGAATATTTCCGTGTTATTTCAAAATTTAGCATACAATAGAATAGTAATAACAAAGGTTAGTTTTCTTTATCAAAAATTAATAATGTAACAAAGGTTCCTGGACACAAAAGTCTGGACATTATGAAAAGCATTCCCAAATCAGTTTCTGTTACATATTTCTGGAAATTTAAATGCGTTTGTCATATAGACTGGGATTGGGGCTATGTTATTTCAAAATTTAGCATACAATAGAATAGTAATAACAAAGGTCAGTTTTCTTTGAAATTTATCAAAAATTAATAATGTTTTTTACATCAACAAAGGTTCCTGGACACAAAAGTCTGGACATTATGAAAGGCATTCCCGAATTAGTTTTTGTTACATATTTCTGGAAATTTAAATGCATTTGTCATATAGACTGGGATTGGGGCTCCCGCGGATCATAAAAAGAAATAAGTACAAGAATTAGGAATGTAGAAAGAAGAAGTGTGCCACAGTAGAGAGGAAGACCTAAAAAGAAGAAATTGGAAGTTATGAGTGTTTGGTTACAGTTTTCTATTTAAAGAGGTATAATAATTGGATTGATAAAGAAAACAAGATGACAATATAGACTTACTATGAAGCCGATGCATTTTTGTTGTTGTCGTCGACGGTCAGTGGAATCTTGTCAATCGGTTGTTTCCCTTCCTGGATGAGGCTGTCCATTCTCCGCTGGAACCATTCTTCAATGGAGCTTCTCATGGGGGCTATGTTGATTTCATCCCAGATTTCTATGTCGAAAAGGTCATTTTCTAATTTCCTTAGATCCATTGAAATACTATGCAGACTCTGTTCAATTTCTTCATTGTGTGCCGAATAGTCCAATACCCAGCTCTTGAGCTCATCTACACGATATTCAGCTATGCCATAAAAATTTTCGAAAGACAACCCCTTTAAAATATCAAGTTGTTCATCGAAGGCTTCTTTGGTCATTGACAAGGATTTGAGAATTAAGTTTGGGTCTTGAACCTCGTTGGTACTTCCGGCTAAGTCTATTTGGATCAGGTTTGTGAATAATTCTTCCTTTTCTAATATGGCTTGTTTACATGACTCGACAATGAGCTCTAGGTTCTTAACTTTATTTTGACAACATGCTTTTACTTTTTTGGTCCGCTTTGGGGAGGGGAGATTCTCTTGTCTTCTTTTCAGATCCGAGGTGTTGATGGCATGGTTGGAAAAAGGGGTCAGCACCTAGTCACAGAAACATTGATCATTTTTTAAATTCACCTGCAAATGTTCTAGAAAATCATTTGCCCTCTTTCGGAAGGAAGCTATATTTTGTGATGTTTCCTAAGCTTTGGTAACTAGTTGCATTCTTTTCTTGATGTTATTCTCTACAAGGGCTCTAGACGATGCAAGGAGGGTTGAGGATACTTTTATCTTGGCTACAGTGGTAGCATGCATGTTTTTTTCCAAAGGACTGGAAAACTCTAGGGTAGCAATGAAAGCCTCCTCAAATTCCTTGATGCGGTCTTTCAGTCTGGCATTCTCTGCTTCAAGTCCTCCAATGGAATCATCAAGAGCATCATCGGTTATGATTTGGGACGACCACATTTTCCTAAAGTTAATATATGTGCGAGATTTTCCTTTCCTATTTGTTACCTCTCTCTTTTCAATGACCATACTTTTAGATTGGCTGTCAAAAACAGCACTCTGGAATACGAAGGATTCATCTTCGTAAAAAATGTCGGTCTCAACTATTTCCATTGCGGACGGACCAACTTTGTGCATGTGCTCAGTTTCAATTTCAAGTTGCAACTGTTCACTTTCAATTTCGGGTTCGTCCACTTGCCCTACATTGTTTTTTCTCTTCTTCGTCAGTAGAATTTTGTGAGAACTATCAATTTTTATGCGGGGAGGGTTCTTATCTCCTCCTTCGTTTGAAGATTTATGGGTTGCTTTCTCACTAGGGTGGGCCATTGAAGCGATGCTCCGTGATGTCATGCTCTTGGGAGTGTTGGCGGGGGATTGGGAACTCTTATCACTGGATACTTTTCCCTGTTGTCTGTACAATTCAATCATGCTTTGCAATGTTTCTACATCGCAATCGCCAGAAGCAGGATTGTTGTCGTCACTGTCCCTGTCTTCGGTCAGACGTTTATGGATAAAAGAGCTACTAAAGCCAACTGTTAGTAAATGTTCTCGAAAAATCCCATTAGGGTCGAACCCTTTTATCCTTTCAACATATGTCACGTTCAATTTCTTGAAATGGCTGGAAACTTCGTCAATCTTGTTGGTGTTTTTGCACACAAATTCCCCGAATTTCCAGGGCAGAGGAATGAACTGTTTTTTTTTTCTTGTCATGGAAAAAATGCAACCAATGGTTCGATTGCCTTGATATTTCTGCAAAAAACATCTGGTTTGTGATGTGGCATGGAAGGAAAGAAGGATTTTCCTTGGAGCCAAAGACCATTAGTACACTGTGATTTTCCTTTTGTTCAAGTGTGCCCTTCCTATTCAAAAACTCTGTTTCATGGCCATACATCTGCAGAGCATCCTTCCCTAACAATAAATATTTGAAAACTGAGACAAATTCATTAAAAACTTCATAAAAACAATGGGAGGCCTTGTGCCTCCACAGGGCCTGGTACCAGAATGTTATTGGGTCGAATCCACAATTTATTTTCTTGGAAAGAGACAGTTTTGGAAACAGACAACAATGCACTATTGCAAAAATCAAGTAGGATGACATATAAAATTTATTCGATTCTTTGAATCATGACAACTGGGAACAAATTTCAATGGAAATTAGCTTCCCCCAATCAAAAATGAATTATTCCTTGACTTTGAAGTAAAAAATATAAATAATTATATGGGAAATGCTTGTCGTGGATGCCTATCCCGTTTTTCTTGTAAACAACCAAGCAATTTCCCGAAATGGATTTCTAAAGGAACTTACCTGCAACTTTGTGATATCTTTAGGAACTGTTGTCAGGTCTTTGAGGAACTCGGCTAAGATGTCCAACCCGTTATCATGTTTTTCTAGGAACTGCCTCCAGTCTTGTCCTTTGAAGGTCAATGTTGGCTCCGACAATTTTAACATCTTGCAAAAGACCTGAGGTGACAAAGAAATAGAAGAATGGTCGCACAATGGAATAATTATTTAGCTTGGAACATATTTTTCGGTGCACCAAGAGACCACCTCCTTACAGTCAAAAACCTCAAGGACACAGCTTGCACGAGTGATTCCAGAGGTCCAAATCACTTCGTTATGGGCAAAACAGGATGAATAGTAAAAGTATGCCCTGGACCACTAGAAGTTCTGGTCCTGATGTCCGAAGTTATTTACTGTATCTCCACAAAACTGTTGTCGACCCATTGCCATAAGTTTAAAAGAACGCTTGTTTTCTCTAGACAATGAATGAAATGAAAAGTTGTAAGGGATAATATAACGCTGCGCAAATCTTGGTCCAATGCGTGTGAATGGGAGATCTCCTTGAGACCTTCATTCATTAATGAAAATTAAGATGGTTGTTGCATGATGCACTATTAACAATAAAGACTAGTAATTGCATACATAGAAGTGTGAACATGGCGGATACAACAATGAGCGATTAAGCATTGTAGATTTCTTGAACAGGCCAATGCGACGACCCGTGTTTCAGATGAAAAATCGGAAGGGACAATATAAATCTCCACAGATCTTGGTTTAATGTGTAATAATGGGAGATCTCCTTGAGCGTTTCTCTCATTAATGACAATGTTGACTGTTCCTGCATGGTGAGCTGTTAGAATGAAAAGTTTCTAATTGCATATTAAGAAAGAAGTACGGAGGTCGCGGGGACGGGAAAAAGCAGCTTCAAAATAGGGTTACAAAGTACAATTGTTCGAGGTGAAGATGCGAGGGTCAAATTGTATGTCTCAAAACTTTTTGAGTGCAATATGCCTAACACCGAAGAGGGTATGATAGGACAGTCCAGAGGGAAATTTGTATATCGTGGAAGTTCGGGTAATGTTTGCAGGAAACAGAACAATGGAAGTGCAAACATGAGCTCGCCTATATGGGAACCCACAATCAAAACTAAGTGGCTAAAGTATGGAATAGATAAACGACTAGGAGCATTTTTAATTAAATTTCACTGTCTTGCTACGCTTTTTCTTTTTAATGGCGGTCAGCAGGGATGTTGCATGATGAACTATTGGTAGTAAACCTTGGTCGGGCACAGTAAACAGTGCCTAATAATTGGAGATTTCGTGAACCCGCCAACCCGAGGAACCACGAAAGAGATTCCATGAAATGGGTAAGTATGGAAAGTCGTCGGACGGGCCTCAGATTCAGGGCGACAATGGTTCCCCAGGAGACGTGACTTCTTGAAGTTCAAATTGTATGTTTTGGGACTTGAATGAAAAATTTGTACCACGAAACCGAGGATGGTCATTAACGACATGTTTAAGGCAACGAAAAATGCTTTGAAACATTTGTGAACCATGGTAGAGTGAAGCTTGCGAGTTCGAGGAATCTGCGGTGGAATTGTAGATCACAAAAGTTTTGAGTACGAGATGTATATCACGGAACAAGAAGCAGCGGAGTTAGAAAGCGCCAACCCAACAACTGCGGCTATAAAATTGGCTAAGTATGGAAAGGAACAGTGGTTGGTCGGATTCGTCATGTGAGGATATAGATGGAGATGAAGATATGTCAACCCATCAACACTATAACCCGTGATCATAGAAAGGCGACTAAGTATATAACCAGAAAGCGATAGTACATGGGAAGAAGAAAAGGAAAAAAGGGCTAAGGAGACCACTGTGGAATTGTAGATCACATAAATTTTGAGTGCAAGATGTATATCACGGAACAAGAAGCAGCAGAGTTCGAAAGCGCCAACCTGAAACAGTGACTAAGAATTGGAGATTTCATGCACCCATCAAAACGAGGATCCAAATTAGGCTGAGAAGGTCTCCCCAGAAGATGTGAGGCCCCGACGGTCAAATTGTATCGCTCGGAACATTTTAATGCATAATCTGTAACACGGAAGAGGGGTCGATGTCAGAATCCGATAGTAAATTTTTGTATTGTGGGTGGTTGGATGCCAACTGTTTCATACCAGTGTGTTCAATTGTCACTAGTAAGAGCATAACTAATGTATATTAGGAAGGACAAAAAGTTAGCAGGGATGGAAGGCAGTGACATATACTTTGAAACATTTGTGAACCATGGTAGAGTGAAGCTTGCGAGTTCAAGGAGTCTACGGTGGAATTGTAGATCATAGAAGTTTTGAGTGCAAGATGTATATCACAGAACAAGAAGCAAGAGAGTTTGAAAGTGCCAACCTGGCAACTGCGACCATAAAATTGGCTAAGTATGGAAAGGAACAGTGGTCAGTCGGATTCGTCATGTGAGGATATAGATGGAGATTAAGATATGTTAGCTTACTAACATTCGAACCCACGATCATATAATGGAGACTAAGTATATAACCAGAAAGCGATAATACACGGGAAGAGGAAAAGGGAAAAAGGGATAAGGAGTCCGCGATGGAATTGTAGATCACGAAAATTTTGAGTGCAAGATGTATATCACGAAACAAGAAGCAACAGAGTTCGAAACCCATCAAAACGAGGATCCAAAATAGGATGACAAGGTCTCCCCAGAAGACGTGAGGCCCGAACGGTCAAATTGTATCGCTCGGAACATTTGAATGCATAATATGTAACACGGAAGAGGGGACGATGTCGGAATTTGGTAGTCAATTTGTATATTGCGAAGGGTTGGATGCCAATTGTTTCGTTCTAGTTTGTTCACTTGTCACTAGTAAGAGCATAACTAATGTATATTAGGAAGGACAGGAAGTTAGGGGGGATGGAAGGCAGGGATAGATACTTTGAAACATTTGTGAACCGTAGTAGAGTGAAGCTTGCAAGTTCAAAGAGTCTGCAGTGGAATTGTAGATGACAAAAGTTTTGAGTGCAAGATGTATATCACGGAACAAGAAGCAACAGAGTTCGAAAGCGCCAACTCGACAACCGCATGCATAAAATTGTCTAAGTATGGAAAGGAACAATGGTCGGTCGGATTTGTCATGTGAGGATATAGATGGAGATGAAGATGTGTTAGCCCTCCAATGCGGGAATCCACGATCACAGAAATGTGACTAAGTATATAACTAGAAAGCGATAATACAAGGGAAGAAGACAAGGGAAAAATGACAAAGTATCTCACATAAGAACATCTAATGTTCGTTTATTAATGCAAATACTTTCGAACCCCTAGTGAGTTCTCACTAGTAAAGGCATAAATTGCAGATCATAGAAGTTATTTGGGTCCAAGATGTATATGATGGAACAAGGGACATAAGTGTTGGATACCATGAACAGGGGACATAAGCGTTGGATACCAAGATGCAGATTCAACAAACGTTTTTCCCTCTCCTGGGAACTCAATGCAATGGATACCATTGCTTCCTAAGGAGGGAGGATTGATCCAGGTGGATATCGGTGGCCACCCACCTTTTCCAACTGGCTCAAAACAATTTTCTAGCAATTTTGGAAATTTACTATTTTTAGAAGTTTATAACTTCCGGGGCCATTTTGAGGCCCTAAACAATGTTTTTTGGGAAAAAAGGTTTTCAGTATGGTATATCCCTTTATATTTCTCCTAAAATGAATCTCCTTGATGATACCTTTCCAACGGGCTATCATACGCCTAAAACGGAGATCGTATGCAAAAGTTACGACCCCAAGAAGTTGATGTCCTAACTTACCCAAATGGGGCCCACATGACTTTTGGCGCTTCATCTCCTAGGGTTAGGTTTTTGGATGTCTAGGGTTTTTGACATTCCTACTTATTATAAAAAGGGCCTTCAGAGGCTCATTGTAATCATCTTCTTGCGAATGCGATTAACTGTCACATCTCTTCTCAGAGATAAGCTGCCACCATTCTAGCGAGTCTTTCACTCTGTATTTTTCCAGTCTCTGTACATTTATTTAATTAATAGAAATCATGTATTATTGTATATCTATGTTTATGGTTGCATCTCTGATACATTTTTGTTATATTATTGAATATCTGCGATATCTCTGTGCATTTCCTTATTATATCTCTGCTCTCATTTCGTGCCAAAAATAATCTGGATCAGTCGTTCTATGTGACGTCATTTATGGGACAGAAAAAAAATTCAAGTATGTTGTGACTGCTATTCTCCTTGTATTCGATCATCTGTTTGGTTGAAAAGCCTGCCTGAAGATTTGTATGTTGAACTTCTTTGTTTTATTATAGTAAATTGGAAGGAACATCCAAGATAGCTGCAAAATGTTCTTTTGTTGAAGTACATGACTTCTTCCGGCAGCAGAGGTCTAGAAAGTGTATCAAATGCCGCAAAGTGCATCAGAATATATCTTCCATCATAGGGGTGGTAGACATGGCGGCCCACAGAAAGGTATGAAATGTTTGGAGGTGACGCCAAATATGTGGTGTCTGTAAATACACCCAGAGGACAACGGACAAACTTTGAAAAAGAACATGGCTTTCTGTCAAGTCTATTACCACACCCAGAAGTAGTTCAACAAACATTGAAATAGAAACTTATGTAATTATAATATGTTGTTTTATCGACTCACACAGTTTATGTTACCCGGTTCTGGGTACATTCACGAATGGAGCAATATTTCGCGTCATTTCTGAACATCACAGACCATTTTGCAAGCCATAGTAAGTGTGACGCCCCTGACGAAGACAAATTCCTATGTACTCTATAGAATTCGATACACTTGCCAAATCTATGTTGTTGGAAGAAACTATATACTTCAACGAAGGAGTATTTTGCACGTGACCTGAAAATCCATCCCAACTCCCAGCAAGAAAAAAAAGAAGATCAACAAACAAATCTCTAGGCAGGCTTTTCAACCCAAAGCATCGAATACAGGGAGAACACCAACCAGAAGATACTTGTTTTTTTTTCCCCCCTGTCTAAGTTTTTGTTGGATAACATAGTTTTTTTTTGCTCAAAGCTCACGTCACATAAAACCAGTCTCTCTTCTTTCATTTGGGCCTCAATGGCATCTCTAAGTTGTCTTACATGTCCATGACCAGGAACATTAGAACGAATGCACCGTAAATCCCAACTCTTTGATGATAGAGAGAAATGGCAATAAGTATTTAAAAACAACGTTGGAGGATGTCAGTATGATCTTCGGTAGATTTTGGGTTAATTCGTTTTAATGAAATATGCCCTCGATATTTTCTCTTATTAATGCCAATCTTTTCGAATATGTATGTTGAATAGTGACTAATAGCACATATTAACATTCCCATATCCAAGCAGATTCTCAAATCTGACATCTAACATATGCACAGTATTAAAGAGGGACATGACGTGAAGGCCTTTGTGGGTGACACGTTCGTGGATGGCAGCGAGGTAGTACAATATTGCACTGTTACTATGATGAAGCCTTTACAAAACTAAAAAGAGCCAATATTTTTATTTTTTTTGCAAATTCTAAATGCAGGCAAAAGAAATTACCAAATCCCATAATATTTGCCTGTATATTCATTTTAATGGGAGATGTCATCGAGATTTCCGCTTATTAAATCCAATCTTTTTGAACTTGTCTGGTCGGTTGTCACTTTTGAAAGCATAATTAATGTCTATGTCGAATCAAACAACAATAAACAACATCCAACGAACAAAGAAGCAAGCACGAACCAGTTGACCAACAATGTCGCAGTTCCAATCGCGGTTGCAGAACCCCAAACGTGTAAACTACAACAAGACGAACATACAAACAAGAACAACAACAAGAAGAAAATAAGAAATCAGTCTAGATGCAAGAAGCAAGCATGAACTAGAGACTATCAATGCCGCTAAAGCACAATATTGCCCAAATTGACTGCAGAGAACATTGCATATAAAATAAAATAAAAATGGAAGAAAATGTATTGTAACAAGTCTGCTAAGTAGACATTCAATGCTGCAAAGCCTGTTAGTTAAACATTTAACTCTGTCAGAAATGATCTGTAAACATTTAAGAAAGAATGCAATGTGGCAGGTCTCTGACATACCATTTTTTATTTTATTTTAATTTATGTAACAATAGTTCGAACAACAGAGAATCTGTTTGAAGGACAAACTTTGGATATGCTAGCATATCGAACATTGGGATAAATTTAGCTAGCAGAAAATGCTAAGACAAACATTCAAACTAATGCTAGCATTAATCCACTTTTAAGCAATACATAGGAAAAATATATGATTCAAAAAGACTATATATGATAACAATTATTGGATATGTTAACATATAAAACATAGGGAATAACAAAGTCGGAAATAAGACATCCAATCTGTTATCCAATCAGATCATTACATATATGGTACTTTTTATTATATAAAAATCAATGTTTTTAGTTCCCTAGCTCCAACAATAGAGATTATGCAAATATTTGTGGTCAAATGACAAACTAATATTAAGTCAACGAATTATTGATCACTATAGTCCATCTATGCCTACAAGAGGGACTAAAAAGATTAAGTTAGAAAGAATTATAAAATTAAGATTTTAGAGTGTTTTTTTAAATGAATAACAATATGAAGATTTGTAAGGAGAATCTTTTATATAAATGGTTAATTAAAATTCATATCTATTTATGTTTTCTTAGGTATTCAATCTTTTTCTCCTAAAACATAATGAAAGGATTAAATTTTTAAGGGAACTATGGAAAAGTTTGTGTTTGAAAATATTTGATTCCTAAATAAAATAATGGAAACTAATTATTATTAAAATATATTAAATTTTGATAAAAAAAAGTGAATTTATATGACATCAATGTTATACTTATAAAGAAGTTTAAATATTATATATGATTTTGATTTTTTCCAGCAATCATTATCTAAATCTAGTTATATAATTTTTGGTCAAATTGTAATTTTTCATTACTGAAATTGCATTTTTTTAATGTATAAATGGATTCATCACCTTCACTATTATATCTAGGTTATGCAATCTCAACAATTGATATTTACAATTCCAACAATTCTTTAAGTAAAAATGATTGAAAAAATGTAACCCTAAAATATCTAAATCATATCATGTTTACACCACACTTTTATTCTCTAAATGATATTTAGAACATTATTGGATTAAAAAATTGAGATAAAAATTACTTCCAAAAAAGAAGACACAAATATGGTTTACTAAATTAAATGAGTCTTGAAAACTTTTTTTTACTTAGATAAAAATACACTAAGACAACTTAGAAACCCCTTTCATATTTTTGTTTTCTTCATAGTTTATAGGGATGATGTATTTTGTTGTTGCATTCATTCTATTATGAGGAATATTGTTTATCTATTAGAGTAGAGATTGCCACTTCCTTTATAATGATGTGTTATCATTTTTTGTTGTCTTCATTTATATAGTAATGTGTTATCATTTTTCTTTTTGTCTTCATAGTTTATAAGAATGATGTATTTTATTGTTACATTCATTATGTTATGAAAAATATTGTTTATTTATTATTATGAAAAATATTATTTATTTATTAAAGTAGAGATTTTCATTTGCTTATAATGTGTTATCATTAAAAAAAAAAGTAATATTAAAAAAATAATATTAATGATGTGATATATGAGACTTATAATTCTTATTTCAATTAAACCCACACTCTATCATATGTGTTCAACAATGTTTATAATGTGTTATAAACAAAAAAAAAAAGTAATATTAAAAAAATAATATTAATGATGTGATATATGAGACTTATAATTCTTATTTCAATTAAACCCACACTCTATCATATGTGTTCAACAATGTGCTTTGAGTGAGACATTCTTTATTGTGAGAATTCAATATATTAGTACTAGACTACAATACCTTTTTGTTGGACATCTTCATGGACCCGCTTTCAATCATTAACAAATGTTCTTCTTCACCATTCTTGAATGAAATTAATGGTCGGATTTCAAAGACTTGCTTTTCATTATAGAGAATTTTTTAAGCATGTGGACTTGGGATTATCTATTCTAAGATCACTATTTTGGTTATTTTTAGATAAAGTGTAAAAACTGAAAATTACTTTGTGAGAGTGATCCATCTCTAAGCATTATTGAATGGGAATGAAAAATATTTTTGATAGAAATTCTAAGTTTAGAGTAGAGGATAACCTTCATCCTCCTCCCTAGGGAAAAAATGTTGTCATGAAATCTACATGGATTGTGAAGGGTTTTGTACAAATTATTACTCTAAAACATAGAATCCAAATTTTTTGTTGGTGTAAAAACCATGTGTAAAAGTTTGAATCTTTTTAAAAGAAAAATGAGTGAAAAGAAAGAAGAAAAAAGGTAATAAGAAAATTTTATTTCAAATTATTTGATAAAAGAATATTAGAGTAATCTTCCTCCATTAAATTCAATTCAAAGTAAATAGTTAAGAGAGAATTGCAATTTGTAAGGAAATTTTTACAATGTGAAGAATTTAGAAAATTTAAGTAATTTATATTATGCAAGTTTTATTAATGTTTAATCTTTTTTTTTAATATTAATATTAGTAATAATTTTTTTATTTTTTTAAATTTATGGAAGAAACTTATCATTTTATTATATTTATCAAAAAATAATAATACTATTCATAATTTATTTTTAAATTAATATTTTTTAAATAAAAATTATTATTGAATTTATTAAAACCAAGAATACAAACATAACTTTCATTGCTGAAACAACCATTTAAGAAAGAAAAACAATAAATAAGTAAAAAATTATATTAAGATGTATTTTAATATCTAATGTAAAGATGTGTTTTAACTATAAAAATTTTAGATATTAATATTTTTTCTATAATAAATCTATAATAATTTTAATTTAATAAATTCTTTAAAAAAATTAAAATTTAAAAAAAAATATTATTTTTTTATAATAATAATTACATTTTTTTATAAATTAATTAAAAAGTAAAGTAATAATTACATATTTTCCATGGAAAGTTATAATTATATATTTTTTAATTTCAAATTTTATTAAAAAAATTAAGACAATGTTTTCAGAAATGTAAATGATAAAAAGTATATTTTAGTCATTATTTTTAGTGTGTTTGGCACTAAACAACCAAACCCAAATATAAAATTACTTTTAAATATTAAAATATCTTTATGAAAATATAAACAAAACATTTAATACTTTTAAATAAAAATATTTCAAGTTAATTTACTAAAACTTAGTTAACCAAAAAATAACAATAACAATTACAATCAAAACTCAGTAAACCTGAATCTTTAAATATGAGAGTTAAGGTACTGGTTTGCTTGCATGTGAATTAAGGTACTTCATTTGTTTGAAAGTGAATTCAGGTTTGATGTTGATCCCTTACGTTTTTTTCCTTTCGCTTTGAGACTTTGAGCAGAAAAGTTAAAGAAGAATTCCGCGTGGGAAGACACGGAATCTTTGAACATGTGAATTAATGTACTGGTTTGTTTGCATGTGAATTCAGGTTTGATGTTGATACCTTACCTTTTTTAACCCTTTCGCTTTGAGACTTTGAGCAGGAAACCAAAATATGAATTCTGCGTGGGAAGACACGAATCTTTAAGCATGTGAATTAAGGTACTTCGTTTGTTTGTGTGTGAATTCAGGTTTGAAGTTAATACTTTACGTTTTTTTCCTTTCGCTTTGAGAAGAAAAGCCAAAGAGGAATTCCGCGTGGGAAGACACGAATTCCTCTTTGACTTTTCTTGTGAAAGCTAAAGGTAAAAAAACGTAAAATATCAACTTAAAACCTGAATTCACATACAAAGAAACGAAGTGCCTTAATTCACATGCTACGTGTCTTCCCACGGAGAATTCAAATTTCGGTTTCCTGCTCAAAGTCTTAAAGCGAAAGGGTTAAAAAAGTAAGGTATCAACATCAAACCAATACATCAATTCACATGCAAACAAACCAGTACATTAATTCACATGTTTGTGTCTTCCCACGCGGAATTCCTCTTTAACTTTTCTGCTCAAAGTCTCAAAGCGAAAGGAAAAAAACGTAAGGTATCAAGTTTAAACCTGCTAATTAATGTACTGGTTTGTTTGCATGTGAATTCAGGTTTGTTTGCATGTGAATTCACATGCAAACAAACCAGTACATTAATTAGCAGGTTTAAACTTGATACCTTACGTTTTTTTCCTTTCGCTTTGACACTTTGAGCAGAAAAGCGAAAGAGGAATTCCGCGTGGGAAGACACGAATCTTTAAACATGCGAATTAATGTACTGGTTTGTTTGAACTTTGCATGTGAATTCAGGTTTGATGTTGATACCTTCAGTTTTTTTCCTTTCGCTTTGAGACTTTGAGCAGAAAAGCGAAAGAGGAGTTCCGCGTGGGAAGACACGAATCTTTAAACATGCGAATTAATGTACTGGTTTGTTTGAACTTTGCATGTGAATTCAGGTTTGATGTTGATACCTTACGTTTTTTCCCTTTCGCTTTGAGACTTTGAGCAGAAAAGCGAAAGAGGAGTTCCGCGTGGGAAGACACGAATCTTTAAACATGCGAATTAATGTACTGGTTTGTTTGCACGTAAATTCAGGTTTGATGTTGATACCTTACTTTCTTAACCCTTTCGCTGAGCGGGAAACCAAAAGATGAATTCTGCGTGGGAAGACACAAATCTTTAAGCATGTGAATTAAGCTACTTCGTTTGTTTGCCTGTGAATACAGGTTTGATGTTGATACTTCACGTTTTTTTCCTTTATCTTTGAGAAGAAAAACTAAAGAGGAATTCCACGTCGGAAAACACCGAATCTTTAAGCATGCGAATTAAGGTACTGGTTTGCTTGCATGTGAACTCAGGTTTGATGTTGAAACCTTGCTTTTCTTTTTTTTAGCCTTCGCTTTGAGACTTTGAGCAGAAAAGCAAAAGATGAATTCGGCGTGGGAAGACACAAATCTTTAAACCTGAACACAAAGACGCACCAGAAGGTCGTTCAAATCCTAATTAAGGATCAACACTCTCTTCGTTTCCATCTTTGCGGGTCCGAGATGAGATGCTCTATGATGTTACCGCTCTATGATGTTACCGGTTTCGTTTCCATCTTTGCGGGTCCGAGATGAGATGTTCTATGATATGATGTTACCGGTTTGCCTCTGAACGAAGGCATGAACCCTTGCCCTTGACTTTGAAGAACCGGGAGGAGGAAACTCTCGAATGGACAGCAAGGCGGGATTTGAGCAAAGCACAACTGTTCCTTCGTGTTTTTATATATGGGATATTCGCGATCGGATCCAGCCGTAGGTAGGAGGGATAGTAAGGGTTGTTAGGAATATGATTGTACGCGTGGTTTTGGCATAGGGTTTGAAGATTTTGTAGACTGGATTTTATTGAGTGGTTATGAATTGTGGGCAACACTGACAGGGATGGCAGCAACCCATGCGTAGACGGAGACAGAGGGAGAGTGGGACCCAACCTAGGTAAATCTTTCAAGTACGCGGTTTCAGGGGCGTCCAACTAGCCTCCAAGTGAGCAAGAAATGGTGGGGGGGGGGTATGGTTTAGATGGGAAATGAATCCACTGATAACAAAGAGGTCGGGATTGGGCTCTTAGAGCATCGCTTGAGTTAGGAGAAGAACATTATGTACCCTAGGCAGGGATCAAATTTGAAGGGTTGGGTTATAGTTAAAACTAAAGGGTTAACTTTATTGTAACTCTTTTAAAATTTACATGTAAAAATAAATTATTCTTTTCATATGAAAATGAAAAAACAATTAAAATTTTATCCATAATTTTATAACCTATTCATTATTTAAAAAAAAAAAAACTCTTAATTTATTATTCTCCAAATATAACATAGTAATCATTAAATTAAATTCAAAGAATTTGGCATAACTTCAATTTTTATTAATTAAATACATGTAATAAAAATATTTTTGCACATTGATATAAAATACTGGTTTAAATGCATTACTCAAAAATCTTGGAGTTTACAAAATTGAATGAAGTATCATGACACTTTAACTTGTACCATCTAATGAAAGAGGTAGTCGTGCCTTCATTCCTCTCCAAGTTTCATAAATTGTGTTCCAATCTACCTCGTGCAATTCTTGAGGTGTTGATAAGGACAAAAATATTAAAGTGTCTAATGTTTCTAGACCAAGTCTAGATCTATCATCATTTTTTATACGATTCAACTTAGAAAATCCTCTTTCACAACTAGCGGTGCAGGAAGAGTAAAAACAATTTGCCACAATTTCATTAAATATGCCCATGTAGAGTAATAATAAAGCTTTCCATTTCACCTTCACATTTTTCTGTATCAATTATTGGTGAGTCTCCAATATCAATTTTTTCACATGGTCGTCAACCATCGTTTTGTTCAGAGTATCTTTCATTCTCTTCTTCAAAGTAAGAACGAGGACTGAATAATTTTGTTGCATTGAATATTGACAAATCTGTAAACCTGTCATTGAGACAATCAATCAACTTTTAGATAAATGCTTTACCCAAGTGAACACAATCTTCCATAGTACCCGATCCAAGTGAATTAGGTATAGGTTCAAATCTTAACATATGCACATGTGAAGCACCTGTATTATCAATAAACTCTAATTTTCCATGTTGTAATTTCTTCAAAAAATATGAGACATGTTGAGAACCTTCTCCAAACATATCTCGCAATAATCTTCTACGAAGAAGTTCAATAAGAACATCTAATTGCATATCAATAGATGTTATATCAATATGTTCCTCTTGAAATCGTTGACTTAGCTTATTTAGTTCAGTTAGAACACCTGCCAGCAAATGGATACAAAACTGAACTTGAAATATTGTTCCCATTTCATACATCTTTCTGTTATCATGTTTCCATTCTTGTAATAATGTCGGCATAATTTTGACAAGCCTGTTCATCACCTGTCCCCTAGAAATGCATCGGATTTGATGAATTTGATGTACTTGCAACTTATCAATTTGAAATAAGTCCATTAAAATTTTGAGTTCTCCATGCGTCTTTGCATATTTTCCCAACCAAGAATATACTTTATTGGCCAACTTATCGATATAATTAAATTCAGGGAAATAATTTGTAGCATCAGTTATCGCTAGTGCCTCATGATGTGCTACACAATGAATGCATAACAAGTGAGACACTTCATGAAACAACTTGGCAACCGAACCTTCATGAATACCCCTCATAGATGAAGCTCCATCTGAACCAAATCCCACCATTTTATATTTGATAAATCCATTTCAGATAATAATCCCGACAGGGATTCATACATTGATTGTGCAGTATTGTCTTTGATTTTCAGAAGACGAATAAATTGTGTTGCACTTGTCCCTCTTCCCCCATCCATTAGATATGTAATATATACATTAAGGTGTTGTTCCATTGTTTTATCTATGCTTTCATCCACTAGAATAAAATAAAAGGGACTCGAGCAAATTTCTCCCTTCAATATTTTCCAGTAAACCATTTTTGATGCAAGTAAAAACTCTTTTCTAGATTTAATATTAGTATATGAAGAGTATTCATTAGTTAAAGGCATATTGGGTGTTCCCTTGTACCTACGCAAGTCACACAAGTCTTTATACAATTCTAAAGGTAAATCGTTTGTAGCCACAAAATACATAGTTTCCATCACACTGATTATTCTTGATTTCTCAATATCAAGCATGAGTTCAACATGTTTTGTGATGGGTAAATATGATTGCCTTGATTCACTCTCCAACAGTTGAACTGAATGTTTATAAGTCTCAGATACAGCATGAACATTTAACCCACCTAATTGGATTGTACTACTACCTTCTCTTGCATATGGCGTATCTCCTTTGAATTTGACACACCATGAACACTTGATGCACTCTTCACCATTTGAACCTATTATAGGATATGCCCATTTGTGTATTAATTTTCATCCATATTTAAATGTTCTCTTAGGAGATACCCCCTTACCTTTGTTTTTTGGAATACCTTCCTCTTTAATATTAATCTCATCTTCAAAATCAACATTTTCTTCAATATTTGTATCATCTTGCTTCAATTTAAATGCATCATCAAGTGTTATTTGTCTTCCATGTTTTTTAGGTTGTCAATTCTAGACATTTTTTTTCTTGATAATAGAAATAGATGAAAAAATATTATATTATATGATAATAATAGAGAGTTCAATTATTATTAAAAATGACATTCACATAAGTAAAGTGAAATTGTTCCATAACTAAAGTAAAATTTTCATTAACATAAATTCTTGTCAATATTTATAGTAAAGTATTGTAATTCACTCATTATATAAAATTTGCATTATGATGAAATTTTGTTCATATTTATTAATTATATAAAGAAAATATTAAATCATAATAAATTATATAACATTTATTTATTTTATTATTAACCAATAAATTTATTTTCAAACTATTTAATTTTACAACTTATTTTCTTTATTAAAACTTATAAATTAATATTAATTTTAAAAAATCATGATGTAATCATCAATATCATTATAAAATATAAAAGATAATACATGACTTATATAGTAAATACTTACTTCAATCTAACTAAATATTTCATATTGTGTATTGCAAAAACATCATTCATAATTAAATTATGTTTATATCTATTAAACTTAGTTAATACAAATTGGTTATTTTTTCTTATGAATTATAAATTTATGAAGTTTAATACAAATTGGTTATTTTTTCTTATGAATTATAAATTTATTATTATTGTTATTTTATAAACTCAACTATAAAATACCTATCTAGTACCAACACCTAGTAGAGGTGATGATTACATTGAAATTAAAGGATGTGTTTTTGCTAATTAAATTTCACTGTATTATTAGTTCATATAGATGCTGCAATTATAAAAAACATTGTTTTCTCAACTATTTTCAACTAACACATTAAACTATTAGTTTAAACATAAAACTATATATTATTCCATTATTATTTGTGAAACTCACTTATTCAATCCTTAAATTTTAATACCTAACATCATATTAAATCACGATGTCCATGGATGTTAATCATCATATTGATTATTGAGGAAATGTATGCACATGAGAGTTCTAAATTAAGAAATTAGTATGTCACAAATAATATCATTATATCCAATAATCTATCTTAAAATTCACCATTATAATGATTTACCAATTACAAAATAAACATTATAATTAACAAATTTTACAATTTCTAACATTCTTACCAATTCCATTATATCTTTATCTACACCAATCTAGTTGAAATTTAACTTATAATTAAAACATTCTAATTAGATTCCATAACAACATACTCAAATTATTTCTAATTTATTTTCCAAATTACATTTTATTAAATTTAACTTCATAGAAATTGTACATATATATAATATCTTTATCAATTCTTTTATTACTAATTGCAACTTTTCTTTAATTTAATTTACTTAACATAAAATTGCACACAATAATAATTCAACTTAATGTTTTTTTCTTCCTTTTAATGAGTAAAGTTAAACATTTGTAATTGGTAATTGAATTGATTTCTTATAATTATATAACCAATTAATTAAACTAAAAAAAAATATAATTTAATAATCAACTAAAACTAAAAGAAACATAATTAATAATCAACTAAGACTAAAAAAGAAATATTAATATACAAGCTATAAACATTAGCAATTAATTAAAATTAATAAAATACTCACTTGTGCTTGATTTGTAGACAAGAAATGAGGGGGGCAAGATTCTCTGTGCATTGATTAAATGTTATAATTTGATAATAATCTTTTACACATGAAATGGACAAGTACATACCAATATTTTTTAGTAATTTAAAATAAATCATAATTAATTAACTAAAATTAAAAGAAATATAAATTAATAATCAATAAAAAAAATACAAATTAATAATCAACTAAAATTAAAAAAACATAAAAACATAATTAATAATCAATAAAAACTAAAATAAACATATTATACAAGCTAGAGGCCACCAACAACACAATTAATTAAATTAAAAAAACACAGAATTTTAAATAAATTCATGTGAATATATTTGGAAACCATTTTGTTTAAATTCTTTGTTCGCTTTACTACTTTTAAAGAAGTTTCCGACTACATACAACGTTGAATATTCAAAGCCTAAACTAAATCAACTACGCTTTTATTGGTGTGTCTTCTGCTCAGCGGTAATAATAATTGAGTTTTGTATATGATATTTTCACTTATATCAGATGGAGAAACACAAGCCACACTAACATATATTGGGGCAACCTTATAATACAAATATAAATCTCTTGAACACTATGAGTGGAGAATAAATAAACCTGCTAGATTCTTAGTAAGTGGCCACTGTAATAAATATCTATAATACATCCTTCTTGTGACGAACACAAATCAACTAGATTAACATGGTCTACAATGAAATCGGTATATGGTACAGGCAAAAGGAACGGAAAAGGCATAAAAAATAAAATAAATTAACACAAGTACAAAGAACAGTATACGAGAAGATAGAGAAGTGAAAATTACTCTGTTCGAAAATTCTACACCTACAACAGAACAAATATAAGCGGAACAAAGATAAACTTACAACAACAATGTATAGTAATATATCTCCCAATTTCTGTGTAGTAATATATCTCCCAATTTTGAATTCACAACGCTCATTGTCGCTGGTGTTTAGAGAATTCACTTCCAATTCACAACATTGGTTGTTGCTGGTGTTTAGAGAATTCACCATTTGATCTTTCATTTCTCCGAGTTTAATAAATAAAATATGCATGCTTGGAGGAGCTCTATAAAAATAAGATTATATTTTAGAAAAAATATAACCATTCTTTTTTTGAACTAACTTGACATATGAAAAATTGGTAACATTCTTTTTTTTATTACTAAGATATAGAGAAAAAGATTCTTAACATTATTTTTTATTACTAAGATATAGGGGGGAATGACTAATAAAAGAAGAAACTTATAAAAACAATAAAAAAATAAAAAGTAGAACTTATTAAGGAAATTTTCAACCAATGAAAAGTGAATATATTAATAAATTTTTCATTGTCCTTCAAATGAAAAAATATGACATAATTTCTATTTCAAATTTGACAAGTGTTTTTTTATATTAATTTTCATTTGCATTGAAAATAATTTTAAACCCTTCTATGAAGGGCTACAAGGCTCTTGAAGGGCAATGAAGACCTCAATTTTGATCTCTGACCCTAGGCATGATATTACCTTAGCTCGAATTGAGAGTTACATTCAATATATGAAGTATCATGCACTGATTGGCAAGTTCATGGGTATTTGGCAATTGGAAAAATCCTTGATGGTTTGGGTGAGCTCCATATAGAAAATGAAAGGCCAAATGGATCCGAAACTAGGTTCAAAAGACTTTTGTGTGATGATCTTTTCATGCACCTCATTGAGATCAAGTTTTTGAATACGTGCTTTATCTCTTTAACTCAACATGTCTTCATTTAATAAATTGGACAAAAAGGTTCTCACTTGAGAAGGAAATTTTTACGACAACTCCTATCTAGATGAGGATGTATTCACTTCCTCAGGATCCAAATGTTGGATTATGAACATATTCCTTTCCAATGTATGAAATTCCATGAACATGCTCACCTGTTCAGGGATTTCCCATTGAATGCAAAATAATCAACAAACAAGGCCAAGGACAACAATATGCAAATGGGTTCACTGACATTTCAAGTAAGAGGAAAGCAAGTAAAAAATAAAATAAATTTGCAGGAGGGACATGTAATAATAATACAAGCAACTTTCAGGTTTTTGTGAAAGACATACGAGAGGACTCGAATAAGGAGGGACATCCTAGATATAATAGGAGAAGGATATTTAGAAGTGTAGGAAGACAAAATTAGAACCTATTGTTACTCAAGCTGAGGAAGGTGAGATAGAGATGCAGGAAATTAATGCCACGAAGGGGTCACATGAGGAGGCAAAATGGGATGATGCAAACCATGAGATGGAGTAGGATGATATGACATCAAGGCACTGATGAAGGTGCATGAGTAACATGAAATTAATAATTTTCTTGAAGATCAACCTCAAAAGCTTTAGAGAGACTTGATTAAAGGAAAAGGTAGATGGGCCAACCAGGGATATAATGCGACCTTGATCCGGATTATTTTCAGCATGAAATGAGAGCAGAGATACAATAAAGCAATGTACAGAGATATCTTGGATATCCAATAATATAACATAAATGTATCAGAGTTGCAACCATAAACACTAAGTGAAAATGTACAAAGACTGTAAAAATACAGAGTGAAAGACTCACTAGAATGGTGGAAGCTTATCTCTGAGATGAGATGTGTCTTCTACTCGCATTCACAAGAATATGATTTTACAATGAGGCTCCAAAGGCATTTTTATCATAAAGAAAATCCAAAACCCTAAGCCCGAAAGATGAAAAGCCAACAGTTTTGTGGACCTCATTTTGGGTAGTTTGGTGCATCAACTTCCCGGGGTGTAACTTTCGCATACAATCTTCATTTGGGGCGCACAATAGCTCGTTGTAAATGTATCGTCGAGGAGATTCATTTAGGGGGCTCAATCAGTGCCTTTGGCTATCATTGAGAACCTCGATCCCAAAAAACCTTCATTTAGGCCCTCAAAATGGCCCCAGAAGTTAAAAACTGCTAAAAATAGTAAATTACCAAAATTGCCAAAAACCTGTTTTGAGCTAGTTGGAAAAGGTGGGTGGACACCGATACCCACCTGGATCAGACCTCTTCACAAGGCCTGGGGTATTAAAACCATAGAAGTGATCCATAGGAAAAAAACAATAAAAGAGGGTAAAAATCACACAAGCATAGATTGGAGAGGATAAGAGCCCTGCTTGTAGACTTGTGCCAATCAATAGGAGTTATGAATAAATATCCGATCCCCAACCTAAAGTTTGAAATGAATATTATTTCGTGGAATTTTAGAGGTCTCAATTCCCTATCCAAATAGAGAATGCTTCACAAAAGGATAAACTAGGAAAAACCCAGTGTATTGATGCTATAAGAAACTAAGTGTGATAAATACTCTATGTTGCGAATGACCTATAATATTTGGCAGCATTTTGAAACAACACTAGTAGAAGTGAAGAGAGCTTTCAGGGGATTAGCCATCCTCTAGGATCCAACGATTCTCAATATGGATATTCATTCGAGCTTTCCCAGAATCATCACAAGGAAATATTGAGTCTTATGGATGCAAGAGTAGGGGTATATGTCCAATGCATGTCACCCATCATCTCTACCCATGAAACACGACTTCCTTGATGTTGTTAATATTTTGAGAGAAACCATGAAAAACCATCCATGGATCATTTTTTAGGGACTTGTTATCCCCAATTCTATGGATAACTAAGGAGATAATGTCTCGAGGCCCTCAGGTTGTAGACATCGAGTATCAAGAGACAACTTGACCAACATTGTCCACTTACACAGATGGAGACCCGCTTCACCACCATAGATTACAGGTTCATCATGAGGGTATCCACCACACTAGCTTTCTTCTAGAAGACATTGGGTCTTTCTCCATGAGGTATAAGCTAGGTATTATGGTGAGTGTAATTTCAATATTTGAGGCATTTAAGTTTGTTTCATTTGAAACTGATTTTGATTATGTAACGCCTCCTTGGACCTTATTCTCTTTGCCTTGTTTCACCTTGGTGGTTGACATTGTTCCCTAGTAAGTGGTCACCCTTAGGGATGGGTTTTCTATTGGGAGGTCCCCTTGACAAGTCATCGTTCCATTCCTTACCATATTTGTCACTTTCCACACTTCATCCCCCCATTTCCTTATCTTTTAGGTTTTCGGGTGTACTGACCCAAGAAGGGGTTGTTCCTCATTTCATGGGAAGAAGGGGCCGAAGGCCCAGAGGGGTGATAGTTGGGAAAAGATAAAATCCTAATCATGAACCTTCCAGATGCTCGACCAAATAGGTCTTGAGAGGAATGAAATGCTTCTCCTAAAAAATCAAAGACCTGCAAAAGAAAACACATAATATAAATGTCCCACTTGATTGAGGGATTTACACAAAGTGCGTCACAAGCTAGACTATACTCCCATGGAACTATGTTTTCTTCTCCCTTCAGGTGACACTGTGGTATTTCCCCTCAAGCTAATTGATTCACTCTTAGGGAGTACCCAACATTTGGACTCTAATTAACTAATGGCAATAAATGGGCTTGGAAAATGGATGCGTTGAAAATGAAGGTGCAACTCACCCTTTACAAAGGAACCCATAGATGAGAAACTATGATCCATTGTATGTCATGAACCCCATTCCCAAAATTATTTCCCCCCTCCATGTCATTTTCTCCACATTTCTTAGAGAGCGGTTTCTCTTGGGAAGCACTCCTTGACTTAGGGGAACCCTCCCATACCTAAACTTGGAAAATTGCATAGGGTCTTTAAGAATTTTTTTAGTTTGATGAAGTGGTTTTGGATGCAGATGCTCATGTGGATATTTTCTTGATTTGATTTACTCATCATGATGCATTTGACTTGAGATCCTTGGAGGGCATATTCATTGTCTTTGCAGGACCCTATTTGGTGGACATATTTGGAAGAACAAGCCTAGCTTGGGCTTCCTTGGGGCTTGAATCCCACAGGTTGTATACCATGGAACACACTCTGGATGATGATGAAAACTTTTGGAGGACCTTACCCATGCCCCTACTATCCCAACGTTTGGCCTTTGGAGGCCAAAATGTCACACTTTGAGGGCTTGACGTCATGCATGGGTTACGGTTTGGTGGTGATAACGACACATGGCATGATTTAAGGAAGAACACCTTGGATCATGGAGGAGATACTTGGCATGAGGACACATGGCCTTTGGAGGCCTAGCGAATTCATCCTCAACCCTACGTTTTGCTTCTAAGTGCCAAAACGTTGTCCTAGAAGGGTGATGTTTTACTTTTAGGATTTCTTTCATGTGCAAATTATGAATTAAATAGTATTATTGTGTAAAGGGGGAAAAGTAAGGAGTTTTGTCCCCTTACTTGGTGGTTTACCCTAAGTTTTGTGTACAAACTCTTATTATAGGTTTTTGTATAAATAGAGATCATCTCTATTTCATTTTTATCATAGCTCTTCCATGTGGAGAAGGATACTTGGCTGAAATTTTCTTCCTACTTGGGAAAATTCATTCTCTCTCTCTCTCTATTGTGATATGGTCTATATATTGTCTTATGGAAGGAAGTGGTTCACTATCTCTTGGAGGTTCTTTCTCTTGCCTTGGTGATGAAAATTCTTCGTAACTAGGGTTTTCCTTGGAATTTTTCTTGGAATTTGTAAGGAAAATATGCATTTGTTGTTGGAAGATTGGTTGTTGTCATTGATGTCAACCCTAGTCATGGGTTTTGGACTGCAATAGTGATGAAGGTATTTGGACATGAAGGAAAATGCACTTGTAGATACAACACCCATGTATGTATAGTATACATCATGTTGTTTCCGGTGGTATGTGGCACGTCACGTGGATCCTCATGGTTGAGGAGAAATGAATTTTTGAAGATGGCAAAGTGAATTGAGGAAGGAAGTACATGTAGGCCCCGAAGATAATTAAACAAAAGAATTACAAAAT
>JASDQU010710083.1:0-14580 GCA_032191745.1 Picea mariana
TCCTTTAATGGTTTAACTTGGCAAACACATTAAATTTTCTTTTCATCTCATAAGGCAAGTTGTTCTTGCCATTGATTCATGGTATCTAATCAAATAATATGATGTGCATGTGATCTAAATGTATCTATCTCTTTAAGCCTTGTATCTCATTTCTTTCTTATGTGTTGATGCACTTTATGGTTTAAGTTTTAACAACACATTTCTGGACATTTTCAGTTTCGGCCATCTCATTATTTTGCACTTTTTAAGTACCTTAAAACTCTCAAAACATTCTTGTAATCACCTAAAAGTCTACATAACTATCATATATACTTAATAGACTATTTTAGGGTACCTTAGACCACCATCTCCACCATCTAAAACGAGTTTGAGGAAAACAACAGAGGGTAGTGGCAGGGGACTGTCCCGTGGCGCTCCAGGTGGGTATCCTCTCCGGGAAGTACTCTTACTGTCAAGGCTAACCGTGGAAGCTAGTGTGGGCCTCGTTGCCTTACTATCTTGAGCACCCGACAGTTATTTGGCAACAGGAGGAGGAGGCTTTGGTGAAAACCAAATAAACTTAAAATCCTTAAGCAAAACCTAAATATTAATCCCTTGGACACATCTAATAATCTTTGTGGGGTTTGATAGCAAAGAGTGTAGATTGTCCTCATTTCGTCATAGTAATTGTGCTTGATCTTGATAATCTTGTTGATGAAGTAATATGTTGATGATCTAGTGTAAATGATGATGTGAATGATGCTTTGAATCTTCTTTATCCTGCACACATTAAACATACTTGGTTAAATTATAATTGTGATATATCATTCTTTTGTAAAGCTTGTAAATGAATGTACATGATATTCTTTATTGAGTTATTCTTTATTGTAAATCTATAACTTATAATTCTTTTGTAACTTGTAATTCTTTTGTAATAAACNGCTTGTCATGCTAACCCTTGCATACTGCATGGTTGTCTTAGCATCTTAGAATTAGAATCCCCTCTAACCTTAAGAAATTAAAATTAACTCCTAGAATCTAACTTAATTCAGTTAGTAACTAAGGTCTACCCCCTTTGGCTTCCCTAGGAGTAAGCCTAGATGGAAGAGGTTCCGGTCAAAGTGACAGCGTGGGCTGTGAACCTAGGCATTGTGCCTCCAAGGACACACTAAGTGAGCCAAACTCAAGCTCACGTTTGCAAGTGTGTATAAGGACGGCAACAACAATGACACCTAGTTGAAATAGGTGGTTAAGAAGGATAACTAAGGAGATCACGTCTTGAGGCCCACCAGTCCTAGACATGAAGTACCGAGAGCCAGACGACTTAAGCATGGCCCCGGAGGACCCTTCTTTTCCTTAGTGCGGTCCACATATGACCAACAACACTATCCATCGCACTAGCCTGGTTCTAAAGCAGCAGTGAGTCTTGCCCCATGAGGTAATGAGTCCGGATATCATAGTATGTAAGCACTTGAACATTTTGTATTAAATCCTTCTTCATTTCATAACGTTTTCTTGGAAATTATGCTCTTTGCCTCGTTCAAACCTGGAAGGGTGACACAGTGCCCTAGTAACTTGATTTCCCTTTGGGATGGGTTGTTATTGGGTGGATCTTTGAAAATTCATCGTCTGTTCCCTTCATACTTGCCACTTTCTATCTTTATTCCTTCCATCTCCCCTTCCTTGTTTGAGCATTGGGATTGGCTACACTAGGAAGGGTTGTACCTTACCTCGTGGAAAGAAGGGGCTAAAGGCCCAGAGGGTAAAAGTAGCTGGCAAAAGTTAAAAGCCAAATTTGAAACCTTCGAGATGCTTCGTCCAAGGATCCCCGAGAAAGCAGTGAAAGGCTTCTCAATAAGAAAAGGGGACCTACAAGATAACATAAACACTCAAGGTACTAGTTGATGGATAGGAGGTCTCATCACGAGCTGACCAATTATGACCATGGGCATGTAGCAGTATAACATTACCACCTATCTGGTCACCAAACCAGGGTAGTGGCTCTTGGTGGCATAGCCAAGAGAAAGGGGGTCTCATAACGAGCCAACCTTCTCATTTTCGTGAAATGTTTATGGATAACGTTGTCACCTCTGGTCATCAAACCAGGACAGTGGCCCTCAACTATTCCCTTGAATCACAAGAGCAAAAGATCAAAAGAAATAAAGCTAAGAATAAATGGCAATGAATGGGCTATGAAACAATTGCATCCATGACAAGGTGCAGCTCACCCTCCACAAAGGCACCCACAGGTAAGACTCAACATTTCCTTGTTATCACATGCACCCCATTCCCAAATATTTACCCCATGCCACCTCATACACTTACATGACTTGGACTAGACTCCACCTAGGAAACACCCCAAACTTAAAAGAGGTTAGCCCAATAGGACACCCTGACACCCTCTCCAAACCTAACTTGTCAAATTGCATAACGTCTTTCAGCATTTGTTTGGGGTTAAGGGAGGTTTGATGCACATATTTGGATAATTTAATTATTGGATGTGATTTACATGCTATGATCCTTGTGACTTATGAACCCCTGGAGGGCGTACTTGTTGTTTCTGCAGGACCTTGCCCGATGGACAAGTACACATGAGGGAATGATTAGCTCGGACCTTCACGGGGGCTCAAAGCCCACAGATGGATGCTAAAACCCCAGCCAAAGGTAAGAAGACACTGAAGGCTTGCACCAAATGAAGGAAGGATGTTGCCTTTGGAGGCACTATGGAAGACCCAGACCTAGGGTTCCATGCCCTTCCCACCTGAACGTTGGCCCTGGACGGCCTTGGAAGTCACCCGAGTAACCCCATGATGTCACCCATGGCTAGGGTTTAACATTAAGAGATGTTGGGTTGTAGTTTTGGCACGTGTGGCATGGAGGAGGGCCAATGCTTTTCTTGATGGCCTCAACGTCTCATGGAGAAGGCCTAACGTCACCCTAGGAAGGCTGACGTCACCCTCTTTAGAGTTTTAATTTTGAATTTAAAGAGCAAATTGACATGTAGGCTTTGTTTTATGAAAAGACACAAGTGTTGGATTAATTAGCCAGGATTTCCCATATAAATATGGCTGGCTAAGTTCAGTTTTTTCATAATAACTCATCACACACAAGTGGGGGTTTGAAATTTTTTCTCTCTTTAATGTTCATTAGCTGAAATAGCTAATGCACATCTCTTGGGAGAGCTTTATGGTGGTATATTTTGGCATTTTTCATGGTGGAATGGTCTTCAACTAGGGTTTAACTTGATTATTCTTGGTGAAGTAAGTGGAAAATCTACATTTTTATTCATGCTATGGATGTTTGTCGTAAAATTTACTTGTTTCGTGTCTAAGATTATGAAATTGCTTGTTTAAACCCTAGGGAAGAAACAACAAATGCTTCTTTCTCCGTATAAATCTTATACTAGCTTGATCTTGCCAATTATACATTTTTTGGGAGTAATTATTAGAGCCATGTTATCCCCTAGCCTGGGGATAACTGAGGAGATCACGTCTCGAAGCCCACAGGTTCTTGACATGGAGTACTGAGAGCTAGACGACTTGGGCATGGCCTTGGAGGGCCCCTCTTTGCAGTTCAGTCCACATATCACCTTCAGCAGTATCCATACCACTAGCCTGGTGCTGGAGTAACGATAGGTCTTGCTCCATGAGGTAATGAGTCTAGGTATCATGGTATGTATCACTATGATTTTTGAAGCACTTGAATATGTTGTATTGAATCCTTCTTCATTTCATGATGTTTGATTGGAAATTATGCTCTTTGCCTCGTTCATACCTAGAGGGGTGACAGGGTGCCCTAGTAAGTTGATTTCCCTTTAGGATGGGTTGCTACTGGGTGGATCTGTGAAAGGTCACCATCCTTTCCCTCCATACTTACCATTTTCCATCTTTATTCCTTTCATCTCCCCTATCCTTGTTTGGGCATTGGGATTGGCTACACTAGGAAGGGTTGTACCTTACCTCATGGGAAGAAGGGGCTAAAAGCCCAGAGGGTAAAAGTAGTTGGCAAGAGTTAAAACCCAATGTTGAAAACTTTGAGATGCTTCGCCCAACAATACCCGAGAAAGCAGTGAAAAATTTCTCAATAAGAAAATGGGACCAATAAGATAACACAAACACTCAAGGTATTAGTTGATGGATAAGGGGTCTCATCACGAGCTGACCTATTATGACCATGGGCATGTACAGTATGACAATACCATCTATTTGGTCACCAAACCAAGGTAGTGGCTCTTAGTGGAATAATCAAGAGAAAGGGGGTCTCATCAAGAGCCAACCTTCTCATTCCTGTGAAATGTTTGTGGATAACACTGTCACCTCTGGTCATTAAGCCAGGACAGTGGCCCTCAACTATTCCCTTGAAGAGCAAGAGAAAAAGATCAAAAAAAATAAAGATAAGACTAAAAGGCAATGAATGGGCTAGGAAACAATTGCATTTATGACTAGGTGTAGCTCGCCCTCTACAAAGGCACCCACAGGTAAGACTTTACATTTCCCTATTATTACATGCACCCCATGCCCAAACTTCTAGCCCATGCCACCTCATACACTTACATGACCTGGATTAGACCCCACCTGGGAAACATCCCAAACTTAAGAGAGGTTAGCCCAAGAGGACACCCTGAGACCTTCTCCAAGCCTAACTTGTCAAATTGCATAACATTTTTGTGCATTTGTCTGCGTTAAGGGGGGTTTGATGCAAATGTTTGGGTAATTTAATTATTGGATGTGATTTACCTACCATGATCCCTGTGACTTATGAACCCCTAGAGGGCGTACTTGTTGTTGTTGCAGGACCTTGCTCGGTGGGCAGGCACACATGAGGGAATGAGTAGCTCGAACCTTCATGGGGGCTTAAAGCCCTGTTATCGCACAATTTGTACTAGCTCAAAAGCCAAAGGCAAGTGAACAACAAATTGGCGTAACAAGAAGTTGTCCTATCATTGTCACCTAAATAAGACACCTCTTTCTCTTTAGGGGTGAAAGCCCAGGGGAGACGTCCCCGGTGACTTGGGGGTTTGAAAAGGCAAACGTTATAGTATTGAGAAAGTTCTTCCCCTCTCTCAAGTCACACTGATCAAAAAGTCCCAAAGGTTTTATAATATGAAGCAAAGATATGCTTTAAGTGTACCTACCCAGAACACGACAACAAAAAACCACTATTGCAAGTAATAATTGATATTAGTGCTTCATAAAACCTTGGACTTTGATAAAAACAGTAAGTTCATAAAAGCAAACAGCAATTTATAACAGCAATGTATATATAATGATAGCTTCACAATTTATGTCTTAAACAAGCTTCAAAATGACCCAAAATGATAACCTAGAATTAGCAATCTGCTAGCACTTGTTAGAAGCTAAGAAGGGCATGTAATAATAAACTTTAACACTTGCTTTTAGGAGCTTTTACTGCTGTAATATATGGCTGTAACTTACTTTTGTAACCGCAGCAAGAATGTTAGTAAGTTAGTTTAATCTAGGGTTAGGTGTAGTTATCAAGAGCTTGAGGTATAAGGTTTGAGGGTTATTTTCATCAATCAATCAAGTACAAGGTATAAACTAGTCTCTTTAGGGCTAATGGAGTCACTTTTTGCAGCAACAATCTTGAAGGAAACAAATGATAATGTGTGAACTAAAGACAAGAGGGAGAATTAAATGCACATATTCAAGCACACGTCATGAAGCAAAATAGAATCAAATGCACATATTCAAATGCTTTGAGAATCAGAGTGACACATACCATGATACCCGAACTCATTACCACATGGAGCAAGACCCACTGGTACTTCAGAACCAGGCCGATGGGATGGATGATGTTGTTGTTGACAAAATGGAGGCGTTGAAGAAGGATGGGCCCTCTAGGGCCAGGCTCAAGTCAATATGGCTCTCGGTACTCCATGTCTAGGACCTATGGGCCTCAAGACATAATCTCCTTAGTTATCCCTAGGATAGGGGATAAGAAGCCCACAGATGGATGTTGAAACCCCAGCCAGGTGTAAGAAGAAATTGAAGACTTGCACCGGGAGAAAGAAGGGCGTTGCCTTTGGAGGCACCCTGGAAGACCTAGACCCAGGGGACCTTGCTCTTCCCACATGGACGTTGGCCCTTGAGGGCCCTGGATGTCACCAACATAGCCCTAGACATCACCCAGAGCTCGAGTTTCATTTTGGAGACATTTGTGAGACTGGTGGAACGTGTGGGCATCATTTAGGGCTTATGGAGGACAAGCACCCCACTTTTCCAGCAAACATTTCACTTATGGGGATCAATGTCACCCTTAGAGGTGCTTCTAGATGCAAATTAATTTTATTTATGTCAAAATTGAATTTTGTTGTAAATTGGCCAGGTTGGCCTTGTTTTTGACCTGAAAATTAATTAAAGGTCAAAATTGTGCATAAATAAACATAAAGTACTCTCATTTTTACATCACAACTTGTCATTTAAGACAAGAGGTCTGAAATTTGCGCCCTAGTGAGGGTTATTGGCTGAAATTGTGAGGCACCATTCTTGTTTAAGGCTATTTTTTGCAATTTGGATCAATCTTGGAAGTTTTATGGTGATCTTGCATGGTATTCTCATGATTATTCTTGGTGCAAGTAAGTGAAATCTGCATTTTGTCATCTATTGAATGCTTTGTTGTATGCTTTTATTTTCTCATACAAGATTATGAAATTGCATGGTGTATTTAATGCTTGAAGTAAGAAAATTAAATCGCTACTTTCTTACATTTTATTTTCCAAGCTTTTCATTGAATTGATCTAGTAACTAGTGAAACCCTAGAGCCCTAAATTGCTAGTACTCTAAGGAGTACGACCTGAAGAATGTCTCACGAAGTTGCAATCATCAACAATCTCTCTCTTTATATTGACAAGAAGATTGTCTTTCAACAAATCTTTGACACACTTTGTTCTATACCAATGCTTGCACTTCCTAACATAAGATAGGATAAGACTATGTTATTAATGTCCAACAAATGACCACAAAAGTAGGTCAATGGGACTAAAAGATACATCTAGTGTGAATACAATGTAGGCATATAGAAGCAACTCCCAGGTAATGTTGAAAGCTATAAAGCGAAATAAAATTTACAACATAGATAAGTGTCTAGGTAATCTCATCACTAGGTCTAATCAGAAACAAAAGCTATAAAGCAATGTCATAGTTGTATTGATACAAAATGAGAGTTCAAGACTAGAAAAATGGACATCTCAATGTTGATTAAAACGAGAGAGAAGAATTAGGATGATGTCAAGGCCCATTGGTGTGAATGGCCAAGGAAGAGGGGGCGAGCGAGCTACTGGCTCATTGTCGGAGTCATCAAGAAAAACAGTGGGATTTGGTTGTACAATCTCGTGGGGAATGTAGGAGCAAGGGTGCCCCACTATCCTAACAACCAAGGTCTAAGGAAAGAAGCTCTGAATAGAACTTTGGCTACTCTATTGAAGCAAAGGTATGGTCTGATGGGGGAGAGGTGCCCTGCTCTAAATTTGTTTGGAGTTGGTCCATCTGTCACTATGGTAATGTGTGGTCGAAGGTCTTGGCCAACACCTCTGAATTGGCCTCTAGGATATTAGTCGACCACCTTGGGGGGTCGAGGGGAGACCCAAGGTCTCACTGCTCTACAGTCAAAAGTACTCTAAATATCCATCAGTCTCTTGTTTCCCTGATCTGACGGAGCAACATGAAAGTATGAGGTGATCCTCCTGGTAGTCACGTAATAAGGCGGGACATGCAAAAACTGAGATTTGTGGTCAAATATCGCATGGATGAAGAGGGCTAGGCATCTTTGGTCATGATACCAAAAGAAAGTCAAGAGGCGAGTCCCTAAGTCCCTATAAAGTAAATGGTAGCATCCTTTAATCTCATAGTAGAAGGGACACCTAAAACTGAGATGCACCTTTGTCTCAGGATACTGTAGATGGAACATATGGGAGATCCTATTTGGTTGAGGATACAGTGATCGTTGTCCACCTACAGTCTATGAAATACAACATGGAGTTGAGCCAGAGGGATCCTGAGTGAGTGGTTCCAGTGTCTACATGTATAAGGGGTTGGGCAATGATGTCATCCCGTAACTCCAAGAAGTGCTCTAGATAGAAAGACATCTTCGGGCCTAGGCTCTCCAGAGGTGAGGTCCAAGTCACCTGGAGATACAATCTATAGATGTCCTCTTCGTTGGCTCGATTTAGACCTTGTCTTGTTGGTACGAGATGGCTTGGTGTGTCTTAACAGTACTTGAAGGGGGGTAGGCACTCTAAGGAGATGGTCATTGACTGGAGAAGATGAGAGGCCTTTGAGAACCAACTACGAGCCTGGCCTATGGGGAAATTTGAGGCAAGGTCCTGCAATGAGAAGAGTGCAAGGTAGGGATATCTCCCTCTCGGGACTAGAGTCCCCAAAAGTCTGGACTCTATGCAAGAAATAGACCAGACAAAAAATGACCTCAAGGCGAAAGGGATGGGCTTTGAACTTTGGTTGAATAATAGGTTGTGGAACTGTACACTCGCATTTGATGATGCATCAGAGCAAGGTCTAGACTCTCTCTTTACGGGCACAGTTAGTTTGTAATAGGCTCAATCCCTAGATCTCTAAACCATAGAGGATTGTGGGTCTAATAATCACCTCCATGAGGTGAAGTCTAAACGAGATGTCCTAAAACTAACTTTGGAAACATCGTCTCTTGATGAGGGCAAGGGAGCCATACCCTTTTGCTAAGTCAAGGTTGGAGGGCTTGTTGCATGTTAAAGGAAGGCCTTGTGAGCTAGAACCCCAAGAATGTGTAAGTTGTCATGATCTCGATCTCCTCACCTTGGAAGTAGAAATGTATTTTAGAGAGAAAGCTCTTAGAGGCATTGAAGATCATACCCTTGGTTTTACCGAAGTTAACTGTCAACTGTTAGAGATCATAGAAATTGGCCATGGAATCAATCTATAGATCATAGAAATTGGCCATGGAATCAATCTATCTTTGTAGGGCCTTCGAGGTAAAGGCCAACAAGATCAAGTCATCAACGAAGAGTAGGGAAATCAACACCTAATGTAGAAGGAAACCATCACTCTCTTGGATGTACTCATGGAGAAAAGACTCCAACTCATCAATGTAGATACCAAAGAGGGCTGGCAAAAGGGGGCACCCCGACTTTACCCCAATGGTACTCCAGATGAAGTTAGAAAGGCCATGTGTCATCCGGAGGTGACCCACAACTGACTCATACAATCTCATGATGGTCGCTAGGAGGGTATCAAAGATGTCCATGTCACCAACCCTTTGGAACAATGCCTCTCTCATAACCGTGTCAAATGCTTTTCGAAAGTCTACAAAGCAACAGTAAACTTTTGAAGAGCGATGGCGAGCCTCCTCAATGATAGCTCTTAGTTTGAAGATGTGATCAATCATTTGGTACTCTGGGTGAAAATCGGCCTGCCCCATGGCCTTGAGGTGGGGATAAGAGTCAAGGGTTGCATCCTCTAACGCCATAGAGAGTGTCTCATAATTGATTGTGGTCATGTCTAGTGACTTGAAGTGGGAGATGGGGTGGAGAAACTCCTGAAGGAAAGTGGTGTAGGAGTTGGTGTACACTCTATCAAAAAGGAAAGTGGCGAAAGGGGGGGCTAGTGGGGTGGGGATGTAGAGAGGAAGAAGGTGAGAAGGGAGAGGTCCACCAAAGGGAGGGGAGAGACAAAGATGTGAGGAATATGTGGGAGGAGGTCTTGGTTAGCCAGGATGTAGTTCACCACACTGACCTCCCCACTGTTCGGGAAGCAAGTGAACCCACCTGATCCAGGGTAGCAGGGAAGGCCATTCAGGAGTAGTAGATCATGGGATTCACTAAGCTATAAAAGGTGTCTCCCATAAAATATGAGTGGCTCGGTTCTTTCCTCAGAACTCCTTTGAAGGCCCATTGAATTCGACTCTATCTCTTAATGGAAAAGTGCATCCTTAGCTCTATCATGTAGGGACACTTGTAGGTTTCTGGTACAAGCATTGATGTCCCCCAATAGAATGACCTCTCTGAAAGTGGAGTAGTGGGAGATGTTGTCGTAAAGGCCAAGGAAAGGGCCCCCCTAGGATTCTCAATGAAGTGCAAGGTGTGATGAGGCCGGGGGGAAATAACAAACAACAATGTAACTATCCCAAAGTATGGGGGCACATTGATGAATTCAGACCCACACAAACCTGGTGTGCTCATCCAAGGCCACCATAGTAACTTGGCTCTGGAGACATGCAACCCCCTGGGCCTCTCATGCTGTCAGAACGTGTCTCGGTCCCTGTTGGTTGTTGTAGTTTCCAAGGGCTTCAGACTGTTCCTTATTGCTGTTACAGATTTCTGTGACTGTGTTTCCGAGCTGGTCATCAGTGGAGAGATGGAGGTGGGCTAGTATTGGGGATAAGGCTGTTGAGGGAGATGGTGATATGGAGGAAGATGGGGATGTGGGTGAGGAGCATGTGGATGAAGTGGATGAGGAGTAGGTGGAAGAAGATGGGGATGAGGGGGTTGTAGAGGAGGGGGAGGACTTTGGGGACATACAAAAACATTGTGACAAGGGTTGTTTACCACTAAATATGCTTCCTGTAAGGAAGACAGATATTTAGTGTTTTACCATTTCAGGAATCTTAAGCATGATAAAGGGTTCCACCCCTAGTCAAAGCAGTCTACATTTTCTGTCTGCTTTCAGAAGAGGCAATTATCCATATCAACACTGGAACTACATGAAGCAACTAGATTGTTACATGCTTGGCTGAAAACTTGGAAGCAAGCTTACCCTTTGAGTAGTTTCCCCATCTTTTTCTCAAAATAAATATGTAATGGTTTGCTTTCAATTAATTTCAAAACCAACAGTCCTTAAATGCAAAGATAACTCAATCCAATAGTAAGATATTAGATTATAATAGCCCTTCACAATTGAAAGATAATAGCATAAAATCTTGACTATTGCAGTGAAGTGGGACAATGTTTAAGATATGTGCGCATGCATCACTGCTTACTCAACTATAATGATAGAATTAGGAGACATCCACATCACGTTTAGTAAGCAAACACACTGACAGCATAGACCCCTTCAAACTAAAAAGTTAGCTTGGCCAGGAAGATGGCACTTGTACATACCTTTCCTGAAGATAGGTTAACCATTAATGCTTTTCTTTTTTCTTATACTTTTGTATACTCTACCAATGTGCTTTTATACTCACTGTTATAAATACAACCTAAAATCTCAATATGACATTAATACAAAAAAGTTTCAAGTATTGGACAAGTCTGTATTTGCGTAAAGTTTCACCATCTTTAGCAGAAATTGGGGACAATCCCCCTTTGAGAAAGTTGGTTTTTCAAGGTATACCATCTAGACTAAAGTTATAATTCCCCATTGGCTAGATACGTGCTTGAGTGCATCATTGACCTTTATAAGACAGTTCATAAAATCTCAAACTTAATTTCTTGAACTAGTTGAAATTGCTAAGTGCATGAATTTGTGCCAAAGAAGGGAAATGTTGGCCTTGCAATAGCAAGGTATTTAAATATTTTGTGAGCAAGTTGTAAACATTCAAACCCTTACAATATGATAAATTCATCACAAAAACAACGATAATTAGATATCACACATGTTCAGAAAATGAATACTACCTTATGTGAGCGAACTCCATAGATACCATCAGGCTCGTTAATGTTTGTGGTTGCTGTCATCAGCACTGCTATATGATCTGGTAACTGACAGAAAGAACAAAAAAGAAAAGAAAGATAAGTATAGAATCGGAGCTTGTAAACATCAGGTTCAAAATATTCAAAGTTTGAAAGGAATGTTCAGCTGAGAGAACCTTTACTGTGTGTACAGCATTGACTTGCCACATGATATTTAGGAATAAAATGCTCAAAATGACAATTATGATCACAAAAGAGCACTTTAAGATGTGCTTCAGGAAAACAACATTTACTAGCTATTATTCCGAAATTGGCTCCTGAAAATGTAGCAGTAAAAATGTAAGATTTGCCCCAAGATATTCACCCAATCTTTATGAATAAAATCTAAAATACTACAACATCCCCACAATTTCTCAAACTTAAAAAAGGGTCAGAAAATTTGCCTCGAATTATAATTTTGTTATCACTTGGATTACAACTATTCATCCATCATTTCAAAAAGACAAGCTGTCTTTCTAAAAAGTTACCTCTGCTGTGCATTTTGTGTAATAATGAGTCTGACATAGTTTGAGGACGAAACAAAGTGGACATTTTTAACTTTCATCAAATAAAATAATGAAGGGACCTTACCTGCTCATGATGAGAAAAATCAGGATCACCCAATGTGAGAGATCCAAAATATTCTTCACACCAGTGCTCAACATATAAAACAGAAGTGAAATATGAAGCGCATCGCTGCCAGATAAAGAAATAACATTTTCAATAACCAAAATCTCTGCAATATAATAAAATGGTTTCTGATACAATATAGTAAATGGTTTCATATATCACAAAATTTCCGCCTAAACATGAAATAGAAAAGTAAAACACTCACTATTGCAGCTTTTGCAGCTAGAAGATAGTCTATCTGCAACCAGTAGGCCTTGCACAAATTAAAGTTCATGTTAGCTAGCTGGAATTGAAAAGAAAAAATAAGAATCTAGAGAACATGTATGGAATATTTAAAGCATTTTAGACAGAAGCGTATTACAAACCTAACAATGATAGACTAAATGTTTGTGGATGAATTTGGCTTTCACCAATGTTCTTACCGAATCAAGTGTTGCCCTTATTATCCTGACATTAAGCATGACTCAATCATAAATCAGAGAATATGTAAATTTTACTGTATCTTGACCAATTTTCTACCGCTTTGTTGCAAAATACATGGACCTGTTTAGAATTCACCCCCACCTATGGTACAGATATATCAACATTCCAAATAATTATAAACACAAAAGAAAAGATAGCCAACTCAGACATCAAATACCTGGTTTAGCTACAATAGACAACATTAAAAGTTAATTTCAATAACATGTCTTATATTTGCTTCATGTGAGTATATGATAAGAGAAACAACTCACCGAGTTATCCTCTAAATTCATAGTTATCAGAATCGACTACCCAGGGAGCCAATCCCTCTCCCGTTACAGATCATAATCAGGGACTCAGCTTTCTGTCTTGAATCTACAGGATTTATCTGTTTTAGAATTGAAACTGTTTCTGGTGTCCAGAACTGTTCACTGGTAAAGTGGATCCATTTCCAGCAATGGGTATGATTCACGGAAATCAGGAACCTTTTCTATCTGCTGAAATGGATCCCAAGCTTAAAAAAATATAAAGAAGCACAGTTGCACAGGAAATACCTACCTGCGGGATTCCTTGAAGGCACGGGATATTTATTATTTTGGAGGGAAAGAGAGGGGCCACCTGAGTTGCCCACAAACTCAAACCCCCCAAAAAACTAATTTCATCGTTGTTGACTTGTATTTGCAACTTTTAGAACCCTAGCAAGTGATTGAAGAGCACGATGAAAGAAGCATTTCTAAAGCACAGTAACATCAGGCATTTGGAGAGCACAGTCCACATTAAGAACACAGATTTGTCATACCAGCAATATAATATTTTCATTTAGTGATTGCACACTTGTAGAAATCTTTTTTTTTTTCAGGCATAAAACCCTCATTTCTTCTTCGAGGCATTTGGAGAGCACAGTCCACATTAAGAACACAGATTTGTCATACCAGCAATATAATATTTTCATTTGGTGATTGCACACTTGTAGAAATCCTTTTTTTTACAGGCATAAAACCCTTATTTCTTCTTCGTTTTCTTTCTGACTCCTTACTTTTCTTCGCTACTTTTTCAGTGGCCTCACATTCATTAGCTCAAGCCAGTCGTGGAATTTGTGGTGGGGGAGAGGAGACAGCAACTGTGAAGAAATCAACAGAAGAAATATCCTATTGATTTCCTCCAAGTGGGTATGTGACAAATATCGGGAAGAAGGGAAAAAACTCAGGTGGAAGTTGCTTGTGGAATTGCAGCAGGTATAAATGAAATTTTACAGGTTCGTATACAAGGGCTAAAGCCCATTTGCTGTAGCTTTCTAATGATGGAGTTCATCATTGCATAAGTATCACCGAAAAGGACGTGGATCAATTTCAAAAGGAGCATGATGCGGCACAGTTAGCCAACAATGAAAGAAGGGCAGCAAGTAAGCAGCTTCAGAAGGGAGATAACAAGTTCCCTTAATCATTGAAGAGGCTTGCAAGAGACTAAGCACCATACCCTTGGCATATTTGCATGTGAAATATCCTTTATGCTAAGTCACATTACATGGGGACATGGGACACAGAGGACACATGGATATGAATATCCGACACAGGACATGTCAACCCTGGAACCATGACATCGGGGACACGTTTTATATATATATATATATATATATATATAGGACACATGGATATGAATAACCGACACAGGACATGTCAACCCTAGAACCAAGACATGGGGGACACGTTATATATATATATATATATATATATATATATATATATATATTAAAAAATTACAAATTACAAATTACAAATACAAAAATGAAATATAGACATGAAGATCTGAATTTTTATAGAAACAAGAACATT
>JASDQU010710083.1:14600-26121 GCA_032191745.1 Picea mariana
TTTTTTTTTTCAGGCATAAAACCCTCATTTCTTCTTCGAGGCATTTGGAGAGCACAGTCCACATTAAGAACACAGATTTGTCATACCAGCAATATAATATTTTCATTTGGTGATTGCACACTTGTAGAAATCCTTTTTTTTACAGGCATAAAACCCTTATTTCTTCTTCGTTTTCTTTCTGACTCCTTACTTTTCTTCGCTACTTTTTCAGTGGCCTCACATTCATTAGCTCAAGCCAGTCGTGGAATTTGTGGTGGGGGAGAGGAGACAGCAACTGTGAAGAAATCAACAGAAGAAATATCCTATTGATTTCCTCCAAGTGGGTATGTGACAAATATCGGGAAGAAGGGAAAAAACTCAGGTGGAAGTTGCTTGTGGAATTGCAGCAGGTATAAATGAAATTTTACAGGTTCGTATACAAGGGCTAAAGCCCATTTGCTGTAGCTTTCTAATGATGGAGTTCATCATTGCATAAGTATCACCGAAAAGGACGTGGATCAATTTCAAAAGGAGCATGATGCGGCACAGTTAGCCAACAATGAAAGAAGGGCAGCAAGTAAGCAGCTTCAGAAGGGAGATAACAAGTTCCCTTAATCATTGAAGAGGCTTGCAAGAGACTAAGCACCATACCCTTGGCATATTTGCATGTGAAATATCCTTTATGCTAAGTCACATTACATGGGGACATGGGACACAGAGGACACATGGATATGAATATCCGACACAGGACATGTCAACCCTGGAACCATGACATCGGGGACACGTTTTATATATATATATATATATATATATATAGGACACATGGATATGAATAACCGACACAGGACATGTCAACCCTAGAACCAAGACATGGGGGACACGTTATATATATATATATATATATATATATATATATATATATATTAAAAAATTACAAATTACAAATTACAAATACAAAAATGAAATATAGACATGAAGATCTGAATTTTTATAGAAACAAGAACATTTACAAAATATTGATACAACTACTTGTTGATTTTTCAATATGATAGGTTAAGCATGTAGTTCATTTCAATTGCATTTGTCTTAACCATAAACAAGAATGTTGCAGCAACCAAGATCACAAGAAGAAACACCATGCACAAGAACACAAGAAGTATCTTGGGAAACCCTTCTCAACAAGGGAAGAAAACCCACCCAAATCCTTTGCTATATTCTTCAAGAGAAAAACCTTCACCACCAAGAAAGACCTAGCACACAAGAGGGTGCTCAAACCCTAGAAGACTAGCACCCAAGAGAGGTGCGCACCTTTTCCCAAGTAGTTGTACTTGCTGAAATTTCCAAACTCACATCAAAGATATGTTTCCACAATGGGGATTTTACTTTTACTTATACTAACCTAAACCTGTCAACTGAAGTGTCTATTGGCTCAACAGGGCCGACCTCTCTAAGTCATATTATAATAATAATAATTATTATTATTATTATTATTATTATTATTATTATAATTAATATTATCCAGATTAATTATCTTTTACATTTATTATTAATCACATTAAGGTGAGGCCGACCTATACCCTTTACATAACAATTAGGATTACAGGCAGATCTGACTCTTGAACAATATATACCAAAGGATCTGATACACCCACTACTACTCATCCACTAGGGGCACATCCAAGGGATGCCATATCTTAGGTTCATTGCATTACAAAGAAGAACCAGATCCTCACACATTCACCTATGCTCGTCCACAGGCACGTCCACTCTACAGATCTTCTTTCCCACTGCCTCACACAGGAGAATAATCTGGAGTCTTCTCATCAACTCTACTGCTCAGAGGAGGCTAATACATCATCTTCATTTCTGTTCACATGACGATGCACCCAACACCTTGGGATTTCACACGTTCACCTTGTGCTCAGCCATAGGCACGTCCAACTCAACAGATCACCTTTCCCACTGGGTAATCATCTGGAGTTCTTCTCAACTCTCTGAAAGGAGGAGGTCATATCTACATTCCTAGCTCTGTCTCAGGCAGGAACCACGTACCCTTCTTAGGGATTTCTCTCACGTTTGTAAGCTAAGAGAAAGACTTACATAGCTACAATGATCCACACCTCACAGGTTTGTAAGCTAGAGAATGTCTCACATAGCTGCAATCATCAACACTCCCTCTCAGCTAGGGAGGCATTTTCCACCAGGCCAAGTCTCTCACGGAAATACTTGAACTTTGTCTTGGCAAGTGGTTTGGTGAAGCTACAATTTGTTCATGAGTAGAAAGATATTGCACGTGTACTGTCTTTCTCTGCATCATGTCTCTGATATAGTGATACTTGATTTCAATGTGTTTTGATTTGTCATGAAACACTGGGTTCTCGGAGAGCTTTACAAAGCTCTGGTTGTCACAATGAATAGTAGTCGGATCCATCTCCTGATCGAATAAGTCTGTCAAGAGTTTGCGAAGGCATACTGCTTCACGAACTGCCACACTTAGTGCAATGTACTCTGCCTCTGATGTACTTAAAGCTACAGAGCTTTGTTTTCTGCTACACCAGGAAACCATAGTTGATCCTAAGGTGAAGCAGCAACCTAAAGTGCTTTTTTTGTCTACTGCACTTCCTGCCTAGTCTCCATCGGCATATCCTTCCAAACTTAGATCCACATTAGCTGCATACCTCAGGCCATAACCAATTGTACCTTGTAAGTATCTCAATACGTGTTTTGCATCTATCCAGTGCGTATGTTTTGGTTGACTCATAAATTGGCTAAGCACATTCACTGCATAGCAAATGTCTGGTCTAGAGTTAACCAGATACATCAAAGATCCAATAAGTTGTCGATATAAATGTGGATCTACGTCTCCTGAATCAGTGTCACTCATCTTCTTTAAATCCATTACCATCGGAGTAGGCATGGATTTACAATCTGTCATTTTGAACCTTTTCAGTATCTCCATAGTATATTTTCCTTGACTTAGGAAAATCCCATCTGATCTCTGCCATACTTCTAGTCCCAAGAAATAATGCATTAGGCCCAAATCCTTCATTTCAAATTTAGTAGTTAATGCTTGTTTGCATTCAGCAATGAGTCTCTCTGAACCGGTGATGAAAAGATCATCCACATATAAGACCAAAATCAGACACTCATTGCCATCAATGTGATAATATAAGTTTGGGTCGGCTACACTTTTGTTGAAGCCCAAACTCATCAGAAATCCATCCATTTTCTCGTACCAAGCACGTGGTGCTTGTTTTAGACCATATAGGGCTTTCTTCAACCTGCATACATGAGATTTTTCGTTGTGTATAACGAAACCTTCTGGTTTCTCAATATAAACTTCTTCCTCAATTTCATCATTGAGAAAAGTTGTCTTTACATCCATCTAATGTAGCTTCCAACCCATGGAAGCAACTAGTGCAATGATAGATCGGATGGAGGTATATCTGGCTACTGGTGCAAAAGTCTCGTCATAGTCGACTCCCTCCATTTGTGAAAACCCTCTAGCCACAAATCTTGCTTTGTATTTTCCAATGCTTCCATCAACAGCATGTTTGATTCCGTAAATCCATTTGGAAGTCACTACGGACTTTCCCTCTAGTCTTGGAACAACATCCCATACATCATTTTTTAGTATAGATTGATATTCTTTAGTCATGTCAACTTGCCATACTTGTTTACCTAAAGCTTCTCCATGACAAGTTGGCTCTGAATCAATAATGTGGGTCATGGCTGAAAGGTAGCTTGAGAATCTCTTAGGTCTCTTGCTTTCTCTGGTTGCTCCTTGTGGGGCTTTATTCCCTTCTTCTTCTTCTAAAGTTTGTCGAGCCCAAGCAGGTCTTTTATGTCCAACTGTGATGTCTCTGGGTATGTTTCTTAGGGCAACTGAGTCTGCTGGAGCAACTGGGTCAACTGGAGTTGTTGGCTCATCTGGAATAATATTTGCCTCCCTCTGAATTGTTGAAGGAGGAGGAGGTATTGTTTCACTATCAATTTCCATCCGAGCTTCTCTGGATTTCTGGAAGGCAACTTCTTCTTCAAAAGTAACATCTCTGCTTACTTCAATTTGTCTCTGACCTAGGATGTAGATTTGATATGCCTTTGAAGATTCACTGTATGCTAGAAATGTACCCTACTACAGTTTTGAACATATATTGTTGTCATACATGCTTCCGCCCATAGAGTCATAGGTAGACTTTGATCATGTATCATTGCTTTAGTTGCCTCAATGATAGTTTTGTTTTTTTTCTTTCAACAACCCCATTTTATTGAGGGTTGTAAGGAACTGTGAACTCCCTCTTGATTCCTACTTCAATACAAAAACTGTTAAATTCTTTTGAGGTGTATTCTCCTCCATTGTTTGATCATAATACTTTGATTTTTCTTCCGATCAGGTTTTCCACCTGAGTTTTGAATTCTTGAAATTTGGCAAGGACTCCATCCTTGTTCTTCAAAAAGTAAATCCAAATTTTCCTGGAGTGATCATCTATGAAGAGTACATAGTATAAGTACCCATTTAAGGATGCAACAGTCATTGGCCCACATACATCTGAATGTATCAAGCCCAAGATTTCCTTGGATCTGTTGTCACTGCTAAGAAGGGATCCTTTAACTTTTTTGCCAAGGGCACAACCTTTGCGAACACCTTTACGCTGGATCTGGATCTCTGGTAGACCTGTTACCATTTTCCCTAGAGCTGGAAGAGCTCTATAATGAATGTGAGCAAGTTTTCTATGCCATAACTCACTCAAGCTGATAGTGTCATGTAATAAGGCTTGAACTGGTTTGATGGTCAACTTGTACAAGTTGTTTTCTCTGACACCAATTACTTTGGAAGAGCTTATATGAGAGTCTTTGTGCCATGCAAGAACTCTTCCTTCTAAGAAAGTAATTTCGTAACCATTGTCTTCCAACGCGGAAATAGAGACAAGGTTTCTCTTCATTTCGGGTACATATAGAACTTCCTCTACCTTAAGCTGCATATCCGAATCTAGTTGGAAGGTAGAAGTTCCAACTCCTCTCACATTATATCTGGCATCATCTCCAAGAACAACATGTAGATGTGTCTCTTTCTCAACGAAGTGTGTTAAATGATTTCTCATATCGATCATGTGCCTGGAGGCACCACTGTCAATTAGCCAAGTATTATCATTGATAGGAACCATACCTGAGAGTGTTGAGATGTTGATGTCTTCATTACTTTGGAGTCTTGTACTAAGCTTACTTCCCATCGTGATTTTGCTCATCTTCACAAACCCTTGTCAACTAGGCTAGAAAACCTAACAGCTAGGCTAGGCTAGCACTTTTAGGTTTTGTTGGGCTTATGACTGCCAACAATAAGCCTTGATAAATATGATACCCCTGGTAAGATGAGGAGCTTCTTCAAGAAGTTTTCAGAAATACACTTCAAAATTTTCTGCAAAATTTTGGTGAAACCCTAGAAACCCTTAGGGCCAAAAATTCGAAATGCCCAGAATTTTGATTTGAGACTTGTTGGAGGTGCATTGAAGGAGGTTGTACCCATCTATGTATTTTTCAGCCCAACGTCCAAGTTTTGAGTGGTGAAAGCTCTCAGAAGAGGAGGTCATATGAAATTTCTGGAAACCCTAGGAGGGTCATGTTGTTGTCCTTATACACACTGTCACTTTGACCATAACCTCTTCCGTCTAGGCTCACTCCTAGGGAAGCCAAGGCGGGTAGTCCCTAGTTTCTAGATTAATTTTAGAGTTAAGTTCTAGGAGTTGATTTCAATTATTTACAAGGTTTAGGGTATTCTAATCCTAAGATGCACAAGCAGCAAATGCAAGATGCAAGGGTTAGTATGTTAAGCAAGACCTTTCCTAGGACAACTAAGACTAGTGCCTAAGATTCGGCAAGGGGTCAACTAAGTTAAAGTGTTGTTTGTTACAAATAGGTTACAATATTACTTACAAAAGAATAACTTGATCAAACAAATATTAGATACAAGATTTACAATTCAAAGAATGCTAAAATATAACAAAAAGCTAACCACTGATTTACTTGTGTTTGTGCAGGATATAAAAAGATTAAAGCATCATATAACATTATCATCAAAGCATCAAGATCATCATCATCAATACATCAAGAAGAATATTTATAAAGTTAAGCACAAGTATCAAGGATGAAAATCAACCACTCTTAATTATTAAACCCACAAGTATTTAGAAATTTAGATCCAGGGTTGAGTTGTTAAGCTTTATTAAGGTTATCAAATTTTATTAAGCTTTCACCAAAGCATCCTCCTCCTATTGCCAAATAACTATCAATTGCTCAATAAGTGTTGCCACCCTAGCTTCGCAGGTCAGCCCTAAGACAAGAGTAATTCCCGGAGAAGACACAACCTGTGCGTAGTGAGGCAGTCCCCTGCCTACACCCTCCGTTGTTTTCCTCAAGTCTCGTTTTAGATGGTGATGATGGTGATCTTAGGTACCCCAAAGAGTCTATTAAGTTATTATATGAATTAGGTAGACTTTTAGGAGTGTTTTAGAGTGTTTTAAGAGTTTTATGACACTTTTAAAGAGTGATTTAGTGACTTGGCCGAAACTCACTTCAGCCTTAAAGATGTGTTGATTAAGTGTTTGAGATTAAGAGCATTAACACATATATGCTATGTGAGAGCAAGTCACTTAGATGCACAATTAGATAGCTTGCAAAGTAAAGAAATAAAGTACAAGGGCAAGAACAACTTGCCAACAAGATGGAAAGAGAAACAATCACACTTATCTAATGATTAAGAGCATTGAGATATGAACATTAAGTGTGAGGAAGAAGAAGATTTAAGTGTTGCCAACTTATCAACTTATCAATGAAATTACTTAGAGCATAAGGCAAATGGCATTAAAGAGATCTATGCAATAAAGAAGAACACCATCCACTTATTGAAGCAACTAAACTTTAAGGATTATAGATCTAAGCATAGAACATAAAGATAAACACTTGTAGTGAACTATACATGCATGAGATCTAGTTAAGTTGATTATGAGGCCTGTTATCCACGATTTCTAGGGATAACTAGGAGATCGTGTCTCGAGGCCCACAGGTCCTAGACATGGAGTACCGAGAGCAGGATTGACCTGAGCATGGCCCTGGAGGGCCCATCCTTTTCTTCTTTTGTCAGATTCGTCTTGTCAGTAGCAGCAACATCCATCACCATCGGCTTGGTCTTGTATCGGAGAAGGCTCTTGCTCCATGAGGTAATTGGTCCAGGTATCATGGTATGTGTCACTTTTGATCATTATAACCTTTAAATGTATGCATCTGATCCCTTTTATCTCTAACAACTGCTTGGATCTTACATTGGCCCACTTGACCATGCTTGGGGAGATTGACTAGGTGCCCTAGCAAGCCTGTATCCATAGGTTTTGGTTTGCCACTGGGGAATATTTGAAGAGCCATCGTCCGCTCCCATCATACCACCACTTTTCCATCTTATCTCCCGCTCATCTGTCCCATTCCCCTTGTCCGAGCATTAGGATGATCTATTTGTGGGGTTGCACCTTATCTCGTGGGAAGAAGGGGCTAAAAGCCCAGAAGGTAAAAGCAGTTGGTCAAAGATAAAAGCCTCGAAATAAAACCTCGAGATGCTTCGTCCAGGGATCCCCGAGAAGGCAATAAAAGGCCTTTCAGCAAGAAACAAGAGGGACCCGGAAAAATAACAAACAAGACCTACTCAAGAGGATGGGGGGTCTCATCACGAGCCAGCCTATTATGTTCATGGGTACCTAACAGCATGACATTGCCACCATCTGGTTACCACGCCAGGGCAGTGACCTTTGGTTGCATGGTCAAGGGAAAGGGGGTCTCATCATGAGCCAGCCTTATCATATCTGTGAAAGTACTTGCGGGTAACACTGTCAACTCTGGTCACCATGCCAAGGCAGTGTCCTCTGGTTAACCCTTGAATAAAAAGAAAATGAACAAGAAAAAGAAAATAAAGGAAAGAATAAAGGCAAGAAAGGGGTTGGAAAAAATTGCATCCATGACGGGTGTTATTGCACAATTTGTAGCTAGGTCAAAAAGGCTAAAGGATAAAGGCCAAACTGGCGAAACAGGAACCTTCCCCACCCAATGTCACCTCAATGGGGAGGTTCTTTCTATTTAGGGAGGTTAACCCAGGGGAGACGTCCCCGGTAACCTGGGGTTTTGAAGAGGTTAAAGTATGAAAGTCAAGGGAAAAGTTCCCCCTCACAGGATACCACCAAGGTCAAAAAGTCCGGCTAATCAGCCAATAAATGAAGTGTATGCCCAAATGAAAACACCTGGCCGGAACAAGACAACAACAATACAATATATATGCAAGCTATAACTCAGTGGGTAAGTACTTCATGTGACTATCTGACAATAACATATAAGCAATGAAACAACAGATATTAATGAGATCAACGTTTTGTCAATATAGCAATGTAGAAGCATCAATTCATCAATAACTATTGAGATGATGTAGCAAACAATATATCCAATCAATCATTTACTCAATAAATGCCTTTAAAGCATCATCTATTTGCTTATTATCAAAATTTGTTGCGTCGAGATGGAATAACCAACTGTGACGTCAGCCTAGTTAGGGTTAGTTTGTTAGTTAGGGTTTCAAATTTAAGAGTTTTGAGGGTTGTTTCAATCACTTTCACTTCAACGTTGGAGGCTAAAGATCAGTGCCTAGGGTTATGGAGTCAAAAGATGAAGGACGCACAAGTTGAAGGGGACGAGATTTAAAGGACAAGAGGGAAAGGTTTCAAAGTGCTGGAATGGCAAGGCTTTGAAAACAGAACCCTAGGGGAGAGAGCCTCACTTCGGTGTTGCTTAAGCAAGGCCTCGTGCTCTCTCCTCCTTCCCGACAAACGACTAGCTCAAAGACAAGGAAAATCAAGACAAGAGAGTTTAAAGAGGGAGAGTGTTGCAAAGGCAAGGCTCTTTCATCAAACCCTAAAAGAAAAACGGACCTAGGTATAGATAACCTAGGCCTGGGACGTCCTCTTTCTCTTGAAAATTAAAAGTATGGCTAGCTTAAAGGAAGAAGATAGAATGAGTGTAGCAATGGCTAGGCTCTCTTCTTCTTCTTCAATGGCTTAAAAGGTTTTTTTATCAGGGGACATGAGACAACGACCTACTTATGTGTTTGTCCCCTAGGGTTTTGATTTAGCAATGTATATATATAAATAGAATGCAAGAAATTAAACTACAACCATTCAATCAAGAAGTTTTGCAGAAAAATAATTACAAATCATCAAGAAAATAGCATGCAAACCCTAGTTGTAAACCTTCCTTCAAGAAAAACACCATAAATTGCCAAAAATCTCCTCTCCAAACAAGTGCACCTCCCTCAAAATAGCCAATAACCCTAATAGGGCGCAAAAATCAGACCTCACTAGGAGAGTGAGTGATGTCCTATTGTTCAAATGAGGGAAAAACATCCTCAATATATAGTGTATCATGACCTTTAATTAAAATTAGGTCATTAAAAATAGTCGACAAGGCTACAAACCAAAATTATACTGTTTTACATTAACTGCTAAGTAAAAGACATGAATGAGCAAAAAATTGAGACATCAAGCCCCTCTGAGGGAGACGTTAGGCCCTTTGGGGCTAATCCAGCATCCAGAAGTCAGACGTTAGCCCTTTCTGGGCTCCTCCAAGCTGCCACATGTGTCAGTCGTCCTGTCAAACTGCTACACGCTCAAGGAAGACGTCAAGACATCCTGGGTGACATCCTGGTCATCAAAGGAAAACGTTCCATCTGAAGTGGGTCAACCCCCCTGGGCTGGGCTCAGCCAAAATGTCGCGGGTGGAACGTCCTTCTTCTTCTCATGTGTAAAGGCTCATCCAAACACTGTCCTATCTCTGCCACTGATGGGGTCCTAGCAACCATCTGATGGGCTCTTCAGCCCCATGGAGGTCCGAACTAATCATCTCCCCATGTGTACCGGTCCAACTGGTACCTGTCCGTTGGGCATGGTCCTGCACATCAAAAACTTCGCCCTCCATGGGCTCATTAGTCACAGGGATCATAGCAATGTCAATCACATTTCATCATTAATCTTATCAAATACATGCATAAAACCTCCGATATATCATTCAATAGCTCAAAGATATTACAATGACCTACTATGCAAAGATGAAGAAAAAGACAAAATACCCTATTGGGCCAGCGTCCATAAGAAAAGGAAAGTCTCCAGAGGATATCATCCAAGCCATCTAACACGAGGTGATGTGGTCAAGGGATGTCCAGACACACGGGTAGAGTGAAAGACAGGGATGTACGATACTACCTATGGGTGCCTTTGTAGAAAGCGAGTTGTACCTGTCATGGATGCAATTCTTTCCAAGCCCTTTATTGCCTTTATTCTTTCTTTTCTTTATTGTTTTTTCTTATTATTTCAAGGTCTAACTAGAGGACACTGCCTTGGCGTGGTGACCAGAGCTAACAGTCTTACCCACAAGCACTTTCACAGAGATGATAAGGTTGGCTCATGATGAGACCCCCTTTCCCTTGGCCATGCAACCAAAGGTCACTGCCGTGGTGTGGTAACCAGATAATGGCAATGTCATACTGCTAGGTGCCCATGAACATAATAGGTTGGCTCATGATGAGACACCCTATCCTCTTGGCTAGGTCTTGTTTTGTTATCTTTCTTCAGGTCCCTCTTATTTCTTGCTGAGAGGCCTTTTATTGCTTTCTCGAGGATCCCTGGGCGAGGCATCTCTAGGTTTCATTTTTATGGCTTTTAACTTTTACCAACTACTTTTACCTTCTGGGCCTTTAGCCCCTTCTTCCCACGAGATAAGGTGTAACCCCACAAACAGATCATCCTAATGTCCGGACTAGGGGACTGGGGCAGATGAGTGGGAGATAAGATGAAAAAGTGATGATATGACGGGAGTGGAAGATGGCCCTTCAGAAATCCCCCCGATGGCAAACCAAAACCTATGGGTACAAGCTTGCTGGGGTACCCTGTCAATCCCCCCAACCATGGTCAAGTGGGTCAATGTAAGATCCAAGCAGTCGTCAGAAATAAAAGGAATTTGATGCATATATCTAAAGGTTATAATGATCAAATATGACACATACCATGATACCTGGACCAATTACCTCATGGAGCAAGAGTCATCTCTGATACAAGTCCAAGCCGAAGGTGATGGATGTTGTTGCTGCCGACAAGACAAGTTTGATGAAGAAGAAGAAAGATGGGCCCTCCAGGGCCATGCTCAGGTCAATCCTGCTCTTGGTACTCCATGTCTAGGACCTGTGGGCCTCGAGACATGATCTCCTAGTTATCCCTAGAAATCGGGGATAACAACGGGTACAGCTCACCTTCTACAAAGGCACCCACAGGTAATATCATGCATCCTTGGCTCTCACTCTACCCGTATGTCTGGACATCCCTTAGCCACATCACCTCATTTACATGGCTTGGATGAAACCCCTTGGAAACTTTCCTTTCCTTATGGATACTTGCCCAATAGGGTGTCTTGTCCTTTTTCTCAACCTTGTATTGTAGGTTTTTGTAGAGTCTTTGAGCTATTG
>JASDQU010710083.1:28037-42914 GCA_032191745.1 Picea mariana
TGTCTGCTCGGACTTGTTCTGCTGACAAGTCGTGCACTCTCGTATGTGTTTCAGCACGTCATCCTTGAGACCCTTCCATGAGAATCTCTCCCTGATCTGCCTATAAGTTTTGAAGTATCCCTGATGCCCTGTTGTTGGTGAATCATGACACACCTTCAGAATCTTCCCTTTCAGGATGGATTCTGGAACCAAGTAGATCCGATTCTTGTAGAAAATTACGTCATCAAGAACCCGGTATCTATCATCAATCACTTTCCTGTCCATCACCTCACAAGCAAATTTGTTTTTGGAGTATTCCACCAACAAATGAGCTTTCCAATCCGTACAAATATCCATCATCGAACATCCTGCTGGCCTCCTGGACAAGGCATCCGCCACAACATTCCTTTTTCCCTTGACATACTCAATATCAAAGTCGAATGCTTGGATCTTTGAGACCCACTTCTATTGCCTCTCGCTGAGGTCTTTCTGGTCAAGGAAATTCTTGAGACTATTATGGTCAGTCTTCACTACAAACTTGTTGCCAACCAGATACTGCCTAAATTTGGTTAAAGCATGCATGATCGCTAGCATCTCCTTGTCGTAAATAGGATAGACTCTCTCTGACTCGTTGAGCTTCCTACTCTCAAACACAATGGGGTGGCCCCCCTGCATCAATACTGCTCCAATCCCCACCCCTGATGCGTCGCACTCTAAGACGAATGGCTGAGAAAATTCTGGGAGGGCTAGAACAGGGCATGTGCTCATAACCTCCTTCATTTTGTTGAATGTCTGTTGTGATTCCTCTGTCCACTGAAAAGCACCCTTCTTTGTCAAGTCTGTGAGTGGTGCTCCCAACTGTGAAAAACCCTTGACAAACCACCTGTAGTAACTGCATAACCCAAAGAATCCTCTCAGCTCTATGAGATTCTTGGGCGTTGGCCAATCCACAATGGCTCTGATCTTTTCCTGGTGAACCTATACTCCCTGCCCACTGATGATATGCCCTAAGTACAGTAGTTCCCTCATGCCAAATTCACATTTGGATTCCTTGGCATATAAAGACTGGGTCTTCATAAAATCCAAGACCTTCCCCAAATGTGCTAAATGCTCATCCCATGTCTTGTTGTAGATCAATATATCGTCGAAGAATACCAGAAGGTACTTCCTCAACTGTACTCTAAGGATATGGTTCATGCAAGACTGGAAAGTGGCTGGTGCGTTGGTCAGTCCAAACGGCATGACCAAGAACTCAAAATGTCTGAAATGGCATTGGAATGCTGTCTTCTCAATATCCTGCTCCCTGATGCTGATCTGATGGTATCCTGAACGTAGATCAATCTTACTGAAGAAGACTACCCCATGTAACTCATCCATCAGCTCATCTATGCGTGGAATGGGGTAACGATTCTTGATCGTTTTCTTGTTGAGCGCTCTGTAATCGATGCACATCCGTAATGTGCCATCCTTCTTCAGTACCAGTACTACTGAAGATGCAAAAGGGCTCCTGTTGGGCTTGATATGGCCCATAGTGAGCAATTCTTTGATTGCTTTCTCAATTTCGTCCTTAAATTTCTTGGGGTGTCTATAGGGTGTTGTAATCATCGGTGTAGCCCCTGCCTCTAACTCAATCATGTGCTCAAAACCCCTGTCTGGTGGTCTCCCCGGTGGTATCGGCCCAAATACTGGCTCATAACGTCCCAAAAGCTCTTTGATCTGTGGGTAGTACTGCTCCCGACCCTCTGAGTCATTTCGCGTGGTGATCCAACACTCTGCTGCGTAAGCCATATCACCATGACGAAAAATCCTTTCCATCCTCTTTGCCGATACTGCTCGAGGCGCCCCTGTAGACATGCCTCTCAGCACAACTCTCGATCCGCTGGCATCTCTGAAGCTCATGGTCAACGTCTGATAGTTGAACCCAATCTCCCCCAATGAATATAACCATTGTACTCCCAACACGGCATCCGTATCTGATAGGTCCACTACATAAAATGTGTCAGTCAAGGTGTAGTTACCAAGTTTGACCTCTAGGTCAGGGATCATGTCCAAGCATGTCATCGTGTATCCATCGGCCACTGCCACATGGAATCCCTCCAACTCCTCTGTGCGTAACCCCCTCCTGGCTACCAAAGATGCATCTATGAAGTTGTGGGTGGCCCCACCATCAACTAAAGCTGTCATGCGTTGCCCTTGTACAAAGCCCTTGAGCCTGAGAGTGTTGTACCTGGGTATTCCTGAAAGGGTGGCTAGGGTTCCCCCTTTCACCTCTCTATGAGGTTTGGCCTCCTCCTGGGGCTGGGCCTTTGCCGGTATCTGAGCTTTCTTCGACTGCTGCTCTGGCTCATGTGTGGTCTCAGTCTCTGAATCACTGTCTGTCGGTGCCTGAATATCCTCATCCTCCTCCTCACTGCCTGTTTCCACCTCAATACAGTGGATCTGTCCCTTCCCCATGCATCTATGCACGGGGACCCAAGGATCTCTACAGGAGAAGCAAAGCTTCTTCCTCATCAACTCCCGTCGGGTATCATCATCCAACTTGGGCTTGCCCTTCCATTCCCTTGGGAGATTCTTCGGATCCTTGTCTCTCTGTGGTACAAAGGGTTTAGTGAAAGGTTTAGTTTTTGGCACCGAATCAGCCAAATCTCTAGTGCGTCGGACGACATCCTGCAAGGAATGAGGTCAGTATGCCTTCACCCAACCTCTCAAGGGTTCTGTGAGCCCTTCTGTGAATAGCATGACCAATCGCGGCTCAGATATGTCTGTCACTGCCACTGCTACTCTCTGAAACTCCGAGATGAATGCCTCTGCTGTGCCAGTTTGTCTCAACTGGGCTAAATCTCTGAAGTGGATCTCTAGATCCCTCCTATCAAATCTATCCATGAGTCTCTCTGTGAACTCTCTGTAGGAGGTGATGTGATATGAGGCTCTCTACGACGGTTCCTGAGTCTGAGTCCACAATACTCGACTAAGGTCATGTCCTGATGAAAGTCATGGCCCAAGGCCGCATACTCTCTCCGATACTCTGCAATGTCCTCTGCATGTGTGGGTGGTCTCTGTGCTATCGGTATCTGAGTTGCTACCGGGGTTGCCCTCAGGAAACTGGGAAACAACGGACGTGGAATCCTACTCGAAGAGGTATACGTGCGAGACTCGAGTGGCTGACTGCGATCTACTGCCTGCCCCTGAGTTCCCATGCGCTGCATGTGGGCCTTGCGTGCCCGAAATGTCTACCATAGCCAGTCTATCCGCTACCTGAGCCAAAGACTGAGACATGGTCCGCTGGCTAGCTAGCATGTCACTGATAATCTGCATGAAGGCTACGTCTGGATCCACGGGGGCCTTACCACTGCCCTCTGGTCGTTCATACCTGTCACCTAGCCTCTTCTATGCTTCGCGCTCAGCGTCGCGCTCTGCTTCTCTAAGTGCCTCTTCCTCTTCCTCTGAAATAGGAGGCAAGGGAGGAAAGTTAGGCCTGCCCCTTCTTCCCCTGCGCCTGTTGTACGTGACATATTCGTCACCTTCGTGCTCAAGGCCATCTGGTTCTTTTGCTGGATTCATGGTCTTCCGTCACAGGCTGGCAGGACTAAAGCTCTGATACCACTGAAATATCCCTGATCCGGCTGATCAAGATATTTGCTACTATTCTAATGCTCTGTCGTGCAGATCTGATACACTGGGGGTTTCTGGATGCGTTTTAACCATGTGTTTGAGATATTATTCGGTTATTGCGGTTGCATGTTGGTTATTTCATGTGCATGTTGCATATTTAAGGTTTAACAATCATATAAGGACGCATGAAAAAGTATAGAATGTCAACAGCTCAATATCATGAATAATAACGGTTCAAGCATGGAAATACAATAGCCTACTGGAAATATAGAATCTAAACGTCAGTCAGATCTCCTGGATCTATACGGGATTNGTTGCATATTTAAGGTTTAACAATCATATAAGGACGCATGAAAAAGTATAGAATGTCAACAGCTCAATATCATGAATAATAACGGTTCAAGCATGGAAATACAATAGCGTACTGGAAATATAGAATCTAAACGTCAGTCAGATCTCCTGGATCTATACGGGATTACAACCGAATAACAAAAAAATACCCGTGATCATAAGAAGATAGCAGATCTGATGCATGCACGGATAGATCGGCAAAAATGTGCGATTCCGGAGAAATACGGTAACCGCTACCAGCTGGAAAACTCGACCTGAAGAATCCACTGTCAGAATGTGTCCGAAACTGCTCCAATAGAAGCACCCTAGCCTCTAGACTGGAATGGATGTCTGTCAGATCTCGGATCTGACCCCGGCGGCACTGGATCTGGACCCCTAGGGGGTTTGTGCCCCTCTTGGAACACTGAATGTGCCCCAAAAGATTCCACCAACGGAATCTGCTGCTATATGGCTCAAAATGATCGTCTCGTCAAATGATGAAATGGGTCAGAAGAATTTGTCCGGATCTGCCCTGAAACTCTACATGCAACGCCAAATGTCTGTCCGGAATAACTGTGCCCTGAATGGCTGGATGAATCGATATGCAAGATTCCACCGTCGGAATCTAATGATAGATGGCTCAATGGAAGCGCCCTGGCTGGATCTCCAATGGGTCGGAATGAAACTGCAATCGGGACACAGGTCTATTGCAGATCTCCAAACCCTCAAACTAGCTTGCACCCTCCTTGGCTGAGTTGCGCCCTCCACAATGGAAACTCCTGAAACGTACGGTGAAATACCCGGATGGTATCTTCGATGGGCTAGGGTGTGTCTCTCAACACCGAAACCGATCAAGGGTGGTGGTTTCCTCTAGAAATCCACAAAACAGTAAGGTCGGCTCTCCTCCTCCTCTGGAAACTCTCAACATCAAATCATAACAATGCATAATGAGGAATTAGGTCAAATTCCTCCCTTTATATCTTTCCCAATCTAATTCTTCGTTGACCTCACTTAACCTAGGCGCCTTTCCTCCTAAAGTGATTTATTTGTCAATTAAGTCCCCCCTTAACACCTTTTCATTCTAATTCTCCGTTGACTTAGGCTTAAGTGACTTTTCCTAAGTATTTTGGCTTAATTCATCGTTTAGCCGTTAATTCCTCCTTATTTCTCCATCTTGTTCCCTGTTTGTGCCTAACTATAGTCTATGGGAACATATAGACTACTAAGTCACTCCCTGCTGGCCTACTCTTGGGAACAGAACATCACAGTCGGCTAATTTTTATGACCTAAAATTAATTAAAGGTCATTGATATACTATATATTGAGGGTTTTCACTCTCATTTTGACATAACATAACACTCACTCTCCTAGTGAGATCTAATTTTTGCGCCCTACTTGGGTATTTCTTCTCTTTAAGTGAGGCACACTTGTTGAAGAAGGGCATTTCATGGCATTTTTGGTATTTCTCTTTAAGGAAGGTTTTCAACTAGGGTTTGCAATGTTATTTCATGGGGATATGTAAGTGTTTTTTCTGCAAAACTTCTTGATTGAATGGTTGTAATCTTATATTCTTGCATTTATTTATAAACTTTGCTGATTTAAAAACCCTAGGGGACAAACACACAAGTAGGTCGTTGTCTCATGTCCCCTAAAAGAGAAATTTTTAGCCATTGAAGAAGGAAGGAAGAGCCTAGCCATTGCTACACTCTTATTACTTCTTCCCCTTCTGCTAGTCGTACCTTTAAAAGTCATGAATGAGGAGACATCCCAGGCCCAAGTTATCTACACCTAGGGTCGTCCTGCTTCTAAGGTTTGGTGATAGGGCCTTGCTTTAGCAACACTCTCCCTCACCACACTCTCGTTTCTTGATTTATCTTTTATGCTAGCCGTTTTGCCAAGTTAAACCTAAGGAAGGACGAAAGAGCACGAGGCCTTGCTTAAGCAACACCGGAGTGAGCCTATTTCCCCTAGGGTTTTGTTTCTAGGGCCCTGCCATTGCAGCACTTCAGAACCCTTCCCCCTAGTCCTTAGCCTTTTTCCTTCAACCTTTGCGTCCTCCCTTGATTTGACTCCATTTACCCTTAGGCACTGATCTCAGGCCTCCAACGTTGAAGTGATAGTGGTCAAACAAACTTTCAAACTCTTATAAGTTGAAACCCTAATTAACTACTAACCCTAATAAGGCTGACGTCATCCTTGGTTATTCCATCTTGACGCAGCAAGTTCTCTTCATAGGCAATTAGATGGTGGTTTAAAGAATTTATTGAATAAGTGATTGATTGGACACACTGATTGCTACATCATCTTGGTATTTATTGATGAATTGATATTATTTCATTGCTAAATTAATAAACATTGATCTCATCAATATCTATTGCTTATATATTGATTTCAAATAGTTATATGAAGTACTAACCCTTTGAATCATAGCCTGCATATATTAGTCTGTTGTTGCTTTGTTCCGAGCAGGTATTCTCATTTGGGCCTACACTTCATTATTGGCTGATTAGCCCGACTATCTGCTCTTGGTGGTGACCTGTGAAGAGGGAATTTCACTTTGACCTTTATACCTTAGCCTCTTCAAAACTCCAGGTTACCGGGGACGTCTCCCCTGGGCCTAACCCCCCTAAAGAGAAAGAACCTCCCCATTGTGGTGACATTGGGTGGGGTAGGTTCCTGTTACGCCAGTTTGGCCTCTATCTTCTAGCCTTTTGACCTAGCTACAAACTGTGCGATAACATTTTGGCGCCGTTGTCGGGGAACACTGAGTCAATTCTCCTCAAAACGACAAATCTTTTCAGTAAGCCTTGCCTCAGAGACCTTTTCTTACAAGCTTACCTGGCGACTCCACTAGGGTGTTTTTCCCCTTTTCTTTGGTAGTTTCAAGTAAACTATCTGGCGACTCCACAAACTAAAAGGAGATTCAACAATCCTCCTTTGTCTTTCAGAAGGATGCCTCCCTTAAACTCTCATGTTGACAAATCACTTTTCAAGAAGAGCCTTCCTTTAAGAATCATGTCTACCTCTCAGACCGCTACAACGAACCCAACCAACAATCAAATACAATGGTCATCTACCCTTTTCAGGCCGTTAGACGTGTCAGCCACACCAAGCTAGGCAGATGCCACCCAAGTATGAGAAGTGGTTGCCTAAATTAACCGGTACTGGTGCAATCAGTGTCAAAGAGAATATGGGCAACTTTTGGGCATTCTTTCAGCTTCACCCCATCAGTGATGATGCTAAAGATTTGGTCATGAAGTTGTTCTCCGCTACTCTCTATGATGCCTCAAGGCGCTGTTACCTAAGCCTTCCTGACGGAAGCATCAAAACCATGGATAGACTTGAAGAGGCCTTTCTCAAAAGATGGAGTATCAAAGACCCTAATATGCTTCTCACATGACTAAATAGCCTTGCTAAGTATGAAAATGAGTCCATTCGGGAGTTTCACACCAGATTCGAGACATTGCTACAAAGAATTCCTACAAGCCATCACCCGAAAGATGATTACCTTGTCCATATTTACACCAGATCTTTCAATGGCCAACTAGGGTATCTTCTTAGAGACAAAAACCCCCAGTCCATTCAAGAAGCCCAAGAGCTCGCCACCAAGATAGAAGGGAACCTAATTTCATCTAAAATTGAGCCTTTTGCTAACCCAAGGGGGAGAATAGACACTAAGCAAAAAATAGTAAACAATGCTGAGCCTACTTCACATCTATGTACCAGTATCAGCAAGCTACAAGCCTCCATGGACGGCATCATAAAGAATCAAGAGGAAATGATGAGTAGGATTGTCAGACTTGAAAAGTCTCAGATCCAAGCACCCAGGGCCCCTTACAAAGGACAATTCCAGAAAGGGAACCAATTTTACAAGCCAAAGAATGAACATGAAGTTCCTAATACCTTGGCCCCTACAAACATTGTTGATGAAAATCCCTGGTGCCTGGAGTGCAGTGAAGCACATTGGGAGCATGAATGCCCTTATAACGCTGGCCATCAACAAGTCAAAAACATGGATTGTTTCATGGAGTTTCCTCAAATAAATATCACACATATAGAACATCAAGAGGTCGTGAAGGAAGCAGCCAGAGGAGCAAGGATGGCAGTAATAAACAACCTGGATCAGGAATCACGAGAAAAGCCAAAGAAACAAGAAGTTCAAGTATACAGAAGGAAGAACTCGAAACAACCTACTGCTGATCAGGCAAAGCCCCCGCCCCTGGAGATACTTCTTCCCAAGACATCCAAGGCTGGTAAGGTTGACCTAAATTTTGACTTCGAAGGGGCGTTATCAAAGATGCATGTAAATGTTCCGCTAAGAGAAGCAATCAAGATCCCATCCATCAAGGAACGCTTTGATACTTTCTTTTCAGGATCAGATGAACCTATCGACCCCCCTATTATGTTGCAAGTTGATCATTTCAGGGTCCAATATGGTGAAAACCCTCATTTCTTCATGACTTTGATAATGAACGACAAAAATCTCAATAATTGCATGCTAGATACAGGTGTTGGTGCCAACATGATGTCGCTTAAAGTCATGCAACAAGTGGGTTTGAAGGTCACACGACCTTACAGGAATGTATGTGGTTTCGAATCTAAAGCAATACCCACACATGGGGTGGTTGAAAATGTTGAAGTACGCCTGAAGGAGTATTCAGAGAAGACAGTCCACATTGACATTGTGGTGGTTGATGTCCCAGAAGTGTGGGGAATGTTATTATCTAGGAAGTTTGGTGCAATGTTAGGTGGCTCCCTTGAGATGAACCTCACATTTTTGCGATTACCTTTGAAAAATGGAACGGTGGGACGTCTACTCAATGTGCCAATAACTGGGGACCATCTGCAGGATATTATTCGTCCCGTCAATAATGACAAAGCGCAGAATGAGATGATACAAACTCTTCAGAAGTATTCTCCAGAAGACATGCCCTTTGCAACAAAGGAAGACTTTGATCAGATCAAACGGCCCAAGAAAGAAGAATACCAACAACTCCTAGATGAATTCAAGAACAAAGAAATTAGGACGGTAAAGATATTAAAGAAACATGATGATGACGTACAGATCCACCCGTCTCAACAAGAAGTTTTTACAGCAAAAGCCCACCCACTTCCCCCAGTACAATACACCAAGGTTGTTCAGGGAACGACCAAATACAAAGTCAAAAAGTATAAGGAGGGAGATATGGTATGGATGTGGGATATCCAGAAAGGAAAGCCAACTAATGTAAAAGGAAGCACACAATCATGGCTCGGACCCTTCAAAGTTGGAATGGAATCAGTTGATAACTAATACTACTTATCCACTTTGGAAGGAAGAAGGCGCCCATTACCTATCAGCGGGCACCTACTTAAACCCCACCAAGGTGGGGAGACCTGACTTCACAGGTAAGTATAGGTGAGTAGGCATTCTTCGTGTATTATACCATCTGCATTTCATGTTAGTTTGCTTTCACATTTGAATATTGATTGTTTTATATATATATATATATATATGTCTATATATGTTGGGGTGGCATTACCGCCCCATTTTTGTTACTGATGCACCTATCGAGTCGAGTAGGTCTGCAGGTTATGCCAGAGATGTTGAGGTTCTCATGCGCTCTACGGTGAGCACATGTCCCCGAGTTGGAGCCAGATGTTATCCCCGATTTCTAGGGATAACTAGGAGATCATGTCTCGAAGCCCACAGGTCCTAGACATGGAGTACCGAGAGCAGGATTGACTTGAGCATGGCCCTGGAGGGCCCATCCTTTTCTTCTTTCGTCAGATTCGTCTTGTCAGCAGCAGCAGCATCCATCACCATCGGCTTGGTCTTGTATCGGAGAAGGCTCTTGCTCCATGAGGTAATTGGTCCAGGTATCATGGTATGTGTCACTTTTGATCATTATAACCTTTAAATGTATGCATCTAATCCCTTTTATCTCTGACAATTGTTTGGATCTTAAATTGGCCCACTTGACCATGCTTGGGGAGATTCACTGGGTGCCCTAGCAAGCCTGTACCCATAGGTTTTGGTTTGCCACTGGGGGATTACTGAAGAGCCATCGTCAGCACCCATCATACCACCACTTTTCCATCTTATCTCCCGCTCATCTGTCCCATTCCCCTTGTCCAGGCATTAGAATGATCTGTTTGTGGGGTTGCACCTTATCTCGTCGGAAGAAGGGGCTAAAGGCCCAGAAGGTAAAAGCAGCTGGTAAAAGATAAAAGCCTAGAAATAAAACCTCGAGATGCTTCGCCCAGGGATCCCCAAGAAGGCAATAAAAGGCCTCTCAGCAAGAAACAAGAGGGACCCAAAAAAATAACAAACAAGACCTAATCAAGAGGATGGGGGGTCTCATCACGAGCCAGCCTATTATGCTCATGGGTACCTAACAGCATGACATTGCCACCATCTGGTTACCACGCCAGGGCAGTGACCTTTGGTTGCATGGCCAAGGGAAAGGGGGTCTCATCACAAGCCAACATTATCATATCTGCGAAAGTACTTGTGGGCAACACTGTCAGCTCTGGTCACCACGCCAAGGCAGTGTCCTCTGGTTAGCCCTTGAATAAAAAGAAAAAGAAGAAGAAAAAACAAATAAAGGAAAGAATAAAGGCAAGAAAGGGCTTGGAAAAAATTGCATCCATGACGAGTACAGCTCGCCTTCTACAAAGGCACCCACAGGTAATATCATGCATCCCTGGCTCTCACTCTACTCGTATGTCTAGACATCCCTTAGCCACATCACCTCATTTACATGGCTTGGATGAAACCCCTTGGAAACTTTCCTTTCCTTATGGATACTTGCCCAATAGGGTGTCTTGTCCTTTTTCTCAACCTTGTATTGTAGGTTTTTGTAGAGTCTTTGAGCTATTGAATGATATATCAGGGTTTTTATGCATATGTTTGATAATATTAATGATGAAATGTGATTAACATTGCTATGATCCCTGTGACTAATCAGGTTTTCTGATGAGCTTGGGCTTTACCAAGAGTAAAGATGATACCAACCTTTACTTCAAGATTGAGAATGATGGACCAGTTATATTGCTGCTATATGTGGATGACTTATTATTCACAGGTGAAGAAAATCTCATCACAGTTTGTAAGAAGAATCTTGTCATTGAATTTGAAATGAAGGACCTAGGCTCGATGAACTATTTCTTAGGCCTTGAAGTTTGGCAAATCCCAGAGAAGATCTTCCTTAACCAAGGGAAGTATGCAATTGAAACATTGAAGAAGTTTGACATGTTGGAATGTAAAGCCATGGATACACCCATGGAGATGAATTTGAAGCTCCTGGTTGATACATCGTCAAAGTTAGTTGATGCTACTTTATACAAACAGATTATTGGTTCGTTGATGTATCTAACGAATACCAGGCTAGATATATGCTTTGTTGTGAACACCTTGAGTCAGTATCTGGTGGAGCCCAGACATGTTCACCTTGTAGTTGCAAAGCATGTGATGAGATACCTTAAGGGTACGTTGGATTATAGTCTCTGTTATACTGGAGATCATGACTTCGGACTGTATTGTTATACTGATTTAGATTGGGTTGGAAGTGCTTTAGACAGAAAAAACACTTCAGGATGTTGTTTCAGTTTAAGGTTAACCATGACTTCATCGCAAAGCAAAAAGCAGTCCAGTATTGCTCTCAACACAACAGAAGTGGAGTACATTGCAGCATGTTACGCCAGTTGTGAAGCCATATGGATTCAGAAGTTGTTGACAGGTCTGCTCCATCTGGAGATGGAAGCCGCCGTGATTCTATGTGATAACCAAAGCTGTATAAAGATGACAAAGAACCCAATGTTCCACGATAAGACGAAGCACATTGAGATCTGGTACCACTACATTCGTTACTTGGTACAGAAGGGAGTTGTGAAGCTCTAATATGTTGGCACAGATGATCAAGTTGCAGATGTGTTGACTAAGCCGTTGTCTCGTGTGAAGTTTGAGTACTTTCAAGACAAGCTTGGTGTTGTCCGAAAGGACCTTCCTCAAAAGGGGCAGTGATGTTGATGATACTATGGTATCCTGACCAACAGCGGGTAGCTCCGTTAGGATTTTATATCCTAGGGGATTGATCATCCCTGGGAAGATCCCGAAGGTCCGGTAAGGACGATCTGTCAGAGTACCTGTGCATGTATATGCCAACTGTGGTCAGTAGTGGTAGCTCAGTTAGGATTTTATATCCTAGAAAATCTTATGATTCCTGGGCAGATCCCGAAGGTCCGGTAAGGAATGTCTATCAGAGTACCACGTGGTAGCTCAGTTGGGATTCTATATCCTATAGAATCTTATGATTCATAGGCAGATCTTGAAGGTCCGGTAAGGACGGTCTGTCAGAGTACCACAGATGTTTTTGATGCACCTACCTCATTCTGTTGCCACATAGAGATGTCGATGTACCAGCTTTGTGTTGTTGATTATGTTATTCCATCTTCGTGTTATTGATGATGTTATTGTTCCAGCTTCGTGTTGTTGATATTGATGTTCTAGCTTCATGTTGTCGATGATGTTGTTTCAGCTCTGTGTCATTGATGTTGTTGTTCCAGCTTCGTGTTATTGATGTTCCATCTTCATGTTGATGATGATCATGATGTTACTCCAGCTCCGTGCTGCAGATGATGATCATGTTCAGTTTCTACTGATGTTGATGATGAGAAAAACTTTCGATGACCTATAGATATGACCGACAGTGTTCCCAATGTTGATGACGATGTCCACTCTTGATGAGGGTGCTTGCAAACCCTAGAAGACTAGCACCCAAGAAGATGTACTTGTTGAAATTTCCAAACTCACGGAAAATATATGATTCCTCAATGGGGAATTTAACTTTACTTATATTAGATTTGACCTGTCAACAAAAGTGTCTATTGGCACAACAGGGTCGACCTCTCTTTCTCATAATATAATTAATATTAACTAGATTAATTATCTTTTACATTAATTATCAATTATATTAAGGTGGAGTTGACTTGTACCCTTTACATTACAATTTGGGTTACAGGACGATCTGACTCTTGAACAATATAGCAAGGGATCTCATACACCCACTAGTGCTCATCCACTAGGGGCACATCCATAGGGATGTCCATATCTCTATCTCACTGCATTACACAGGAGAACCACTCTTACTAGTGCTCAGCCACTAGGATCACGTTCACCTGTGCTCGTCCACAGGCACATCCACTCAACAGATCTTCTTTCCCACTGCATTACACAGGAGAGTCATCTGGAGTTCATCATATCAACTCTCTGCTTAGAGGAGGCTAATACATCATCTTCATTTCTGTCTCATGACGATGCACCCAACTCTATGGGAATTCAAACGTTCACCTTGTGCTCAGCCACAGGCACGTCCAACTCTGCAGATCTCCTTTCTCACTGCGTTACACAGGAGAATCATCTAGATTTCTTCTCAATTCACTGTAAGGAGGAGGCCATCTCTACGTTCCAGCTCTGTCTCAGATAGGAACCACACACCCCTCTCAGGGGCTCTCTCTCAGGTTTGTGTCCTGGAGAATGTCTCACATAGCTGTAATCATCAACAACAACAGTATGGTGTACCTACCTGCACACGCTTTCAATCATCTTTGACTAGTTCCAGACTCGATTCTCCAATTTGTGACATAATGTCGGAAGACAAAAAAAAATTAACCATGATGTGCTTACTTCAGATGCTCAAATACTCCTTGGTGATCCACATCACTCCATAGATGTTCCATGTGTAATATATGTTTAGCTATGATGATATAACCCCCTGGCAGGTCATGAAGTTGTGGTTACCTTACGATGGTCGACTAAGATATCATAGCATATAAAGTTTTCTCACTTTTGTCATGTTACCATGGGAAACATGTTTTGCTTAGAAGTATGCCCCTCTTCTAAGATGACACATACTACTAGGTTGTTTAGACTGGGTAGCGCAATCCATATTCTAATCACACTAAACATTTTCCATTTTCCGAGTATCAGTCATTTCCATCCACAATAAAAAGAATAACCGCATCTTGTCATGTATGGCTACTCAAGGGTCAAAAGGAAAGGTCAAAATAAAAAAAAGGCCTATGTCAAATAAATCCATGAAGGCTAAAGAGGCGAAAAGAAAAGTCAAATAAAGTATAAACTACTTCACTATGGTCCCCCCCATTTCAAAGTGCTAAGAGAAAAATTCCTATCTAAAGCAAAAAGGACTTAGAAAAAATAATGAAAAGAAAAGAAAGGAGAAGTGTGTGCTAACCGAAGTAGTAAAGGCTCCCTCTAGAAGGCTAATATGAAAGAATTTCCTAGCTAGAAGACATAAAAAGAGCTAAAAAATGGTCTATGCATGTCTACGACTTTAAGAGTCATCACACGAGCATTCCCCTTTTCCCTTTCATCATTAATCTCACTAATAGCCTATCCTACACCTAAGCAACTTAGGAAATATGGGTTTTCCTTAGTAGTGGGCTTATTTAAAACTATCAACAATGTTTCCCTAGGTAAAACTTAGGAAAGTGTCTAAATTAAATTAAAATGTTATGTTAACTAGGAAATTGTCACTTGGTGCTATGAATTAGTGATTTTCTAAGGGGTTAGACCCAGCATCCTATGTAAATATTGCAAATTGGAGTGTTATTGGGCATATAGAGCAGCCCCTTTCTATTAGAGTGCATGTTTAATATCTCAACTTAAATGGAAGGGTGAATTTCACCTTGGCACGTGATTTATTTCATTAATGAAGCAAGATGTTGAGCTTATTTGACCACTTTGACCCTTTCCTAAAGGGCATGTATCAAGAAAAACATTATTTTTGTTGAAATAATGTAACTGCGAAGAGCATTCTTATTATTTTGTTATTTGATTAAATCCCCATTGTGGATTAATCATGTCATTATTATTATTTTTATTGTTAGGTTAATCCCCATTGAGGATTAACTAAGTCGGTAATTGTATAAGGACCAAATCCCCTTTTGCGGATT
>JASDQU010710084.1:1669-12129 GCA_032191745.1 Picea mariana
GGATTGTGTAATCTTCAACCCAAGTAAAAATGATGTGTAAATAATTTTCCAAAGAAATGTAAACAATGTTTGAAATCTCCTTGCTTGGTGAACTGCCATTTTTCCTTGGGTTGAAGATTACACAATCCAATAAAGGGTTATTTATTTCACAAACCAAGTACTTTAAGGAGATGTTGAAGAAGTTTGAAATGGAAAACTTTAAACCTATCAACACACCCATGATCACTGGTTGTAAACAGATCGTTGATATCTTTAGAAAACCTCTTCCTAGAGAAACATTCAAGTATCTTAGATAGAAACTAGGAGTGGTACAAATGACATCCAACTACTAAAGTGTTTTAAGAGAAGCATAGGCTCATGGGGAGATGCATAAAGAAAGAAGGTTATTGGGTGCAGAAATGGAGAAGCACAAGCTCAAGGGGAGCTATAGAAAGCAAGAAGGTTGCTAATTGCAGAAAAGAGAAAATGGTAAAGAGTAAGGGGGATAAAATCCCTTTGCCATTGATGTCAAAGGGGGAGAATAAAGTGAAACGGGGAGACTTGTAGAAATAAAAAATTGAAGCAGATTGAGGGAGTATCATTATTGAATAAGGGTTTCCATCAATGAAAAAGGGGGAGATTGTTGGAAAAAGTGTTGTCATTGATGTCGAATACAGGGGGAGACTATGAATGTCTCTATGCGTTGATTATGTTCTGTGTGAAGGTGAGATGACTTTGTGTGAATAGTCAACCCAAATGAATTAGGTCAACACATGTATGAGTGATTGGAAGTTGGACGAGATGACCTCGTTGAAGAGAAATAGAGGGATGAGATCGAGGAAATGAATCGAGTTGAAGTTCTTATTAACTTCATGTTATTTGAAGGGCAGTAGAACTGTGGATCTAGTAACGAGAATCTGAGGGTGCAGATGAAGCTCAGGAATGTGTTGAAGTTCTGAGAAACAATGAGCTTGGTGAGAGATATAGTAAGGTAAAATCTAATATTGCTATATCCCAAATTCATAAGGAAAAATGATTCCAATGGCTGTATAATGAAAATTTGAAGTTACATAGTTTGAATGTGAACGGGAGAGTTACATAACTCTGCGTGAAGAGTTGAATTTTAGTCATGGGGCCCATTGTATCAGATATTGGATAAACGAATCTGAGTGAAATTTGAAAGTGTAGTGTTAAATTTTTAGTGTCCTGGTGGTGCAGACATAGAGGTTGATGATAAGCAACTTCAAGGAGTCTTGACCGTTAATCTTCAATATCAACGACTAATAATGAAGGACCGAATATCGGGTATACCAGATATCAAATGCATGGACCGAAGTAATTTCTTGAAATCATGGTGGACCAATAAAACAATGGGATGATACCTTGGTGGAAAGATACCCTGGTGAGCCAATATTGGACCTGTAAGATTTGAATTTTGGAGGAATCTTGGGCGAGGAGTTCCCATTCGTGGATGCCACATCAATGCCATGTCAGAACCACATATATTGCCACATGTTAGGCCATGACCTTGTGTCACGTCATCATTGTGTTCAATCCAATTTGTATATTGTATATCGATATATCAGATACCAAACCGAAGTGAAATCCTAGTAGATAAAGTCACGGGGGCCTGATGACATGGTGGTATGGTTAGTATATCACATATTGGATATCGGATTAGAGTGTTAGTACAATGTTGAAGTCTCAGTAGCCCAATGGGATAGTGACCTAGTGGTCCTAGTGGCCTGGTGAATTATGTCATATATCAGAGATATCAGATAGGATTTTTAGTGCATCGTTAAACGCTTAGGGGCCTGGTGAGCTGGTGACACAGTGGGCCGATGACCCGGTGAAGAATTATGAACCAAATAAATGGATGAATCTTGACCATTGATCAGAGACATTGACAATTAAGATAAAAATAACTAGACCAGGTTAAATTGTTGGAAATTGCAATGATAAGGTGGACCGGTGGGTTGGTTCCCTGGTGGTCCGAAATCCTGGTAGCTGGGACATAGTGTAAACAAGATTGTGTAGGGGTCGGTGATCCAGTGAGTTTGGTGGCCGGTTGTCCTGGTGGTCTGGTGACAGTTAATCAAACCAGGGTAAAACATTAAATTTGTATGTTTCAAGTTTCAGGGGCTCGGTGGATCGATTTACCGGTAACACAATTAAAATTTTGGTGAACTGATCGAACCTACAGATGACGGTTAAGATTTAATCTACAACCCATATGACAATTTTTTATATTTAAGGGGTGTGCTATGTGTTTCATGTCCCTGTGGTCCAGATAGTACAATGTATATTTGTATATCAAATATTGGATCGAGTTAAAAGGTTAAAGGAATGTGGTCGAAGTTCCATGAAGCTGGTAGCTCGATACTCTGGTGGACCAGATAACCTAATGAAATGATTGAAATTTCATATAGATGGTCAAGATATAATCCTAGAAACATCGAACGATTGCTGAGCTTCAAGGTTAAAGGGTGCTCTATGTGTGTTTTCAAGAGATCGGCTGCTTGGTGCTCCAGTGAGTCTGGTATGACCAATACCCAATGGTCTTGTTATCTAGTGATCAGTTCAAAAATCAACATCTAATATAATATTGATCCAATGGATGTTGAGCATCAAGGTTTGAGTTGTGACCATTGAACCAATAAAGAGTGCAATGGGAGGATATTGGACCGGTTGTAGAGGATTTTTCTTCAGCTCCATTTTTAGGAAAAAATCAAGAGATTTGGAGTTGACCCCATGAGCACAAATTTTTGTATGTGGAAAAACCCTTGGGTGTATGTGCTTGATGTATAAAAAAAAATTCCCGAATCATTTTGAGTGAGTTAATATATGAGTTGTGGATGTGGAAACTAAGGCTATGAGGTTCGAGGGTGCCATAGAATGAGAGAAAGGTAAATGTAATAGTCTAAGTGTGGGAGGGAGGCGTGAGGAAAAACATAGAATATACAAAGTCTCGTTGAGTGTGAATATGTGGGGAGTATTGTGGAAATTACAACAAAGAAAGAGAAATTGATGAAATGACATATTCATGCAAGAGAAATCTTGGGTTGAAGCATTGTTTTATACCGTTGACAGTTTAAGAAGATTTTAATCCAGAAATACAAGTTGAGGATATTTGTGTCTCTAGTAAGTTGGTGCTTCAATCTTGTTGAGTTGGTGCTCAGTTGAGGAGATTGGTGTCTCCAATAAGGTTGGTGCCTAAAAATGTCATAGTTGTAGGTTGGTGCCTACAGGTGTTGCTGAGTTGGTGCTCAGTTGAGGAGATTGGTGTCTCCAAGCAAGTTGGTGCTTGAAAATATTGTAGTTGTAGGTTGGCGCCTACACGTTTTTATGAGTTGGTTCTCAGGTGAAGGGATTGGTGTCTCATTCAAGTTGGTGCTTTTAAATATTGTAACAAACTGGTCTTTGTAGCAGGTTGTTACATGCAAATGTAATGAAATCTTCCCATTGTTTTCTCCCATTTGGGTTTACATGATAAATATTTGTGTATTAGACATTGTATACTTGTATATATTTATTATTAACTTCTTATGGCTGGTAAACTAATGAATTGACAAATATTTTACAATAAGAAAAGAGAAAGTAGTCTTATACTGATTCACCCCCCTCTCAATATAAGTAAGTGTGCCAACAATAAAGTGCATTTCCATGAGAAGAAGAGTTAGAAAGAAAAAAAAATCAAGATTGAAATTGTATGATCTCTATTGGATCATCATACAAGTTTTCATCTATCTTGGTACTTTCTAGTTCGAAATAATTGGAGGAATAATCTTGTAGGGCCATTTTAGTGGTAGGTCCTAGTTTGGAAAATTGGGGTCTGGAACCTTCCAGAGTCATTTTGAGGCATTAAATGACATGATTTTGGGTTATAGTGTCCAAAATGTTTTCCCACACCGTTGACAGTGTTTTACACTCCAAGACCTTTCCAACAATGTAAACAACACCTCAACCGGAGGTTGTATGTGAAAGTTATGCCTCCCACAAGTTTACCTTCCTTGTTGACCACCATGGTATGAGTGGATGCCTCGTCATCCCCCATTACTCACACATATAGGGATAGATACATGTGGAATTTTAAAAATATTATATAATTTCCAAACCTGATCACTAATTGAGGGTTGAGGAAGTCAAAGCCCTAACCCTAGACAACTATCGAGATATGTTAAATACTAGGCCTCTAGGAGGAGAAAGGGTTCCATTATTTTGTATTGTACTTATTCCATAGTTGAGTAGAACATCCAAGGACTGGATTTTGAGCACACAATAGAGTACGATAGATTCTATAGCAACCCTATGGGCCACAATGTCAAAGGAAACTACAAAGTCAGTGCATCTTTCTTTGTATCTGCATTTCCATAATTGAAGAAAAGAGAGCAAGTCATAGGACTTACTTTCTTGTTGGGTTTTCTCCTGTATTGGGTTTCCCAAAATGTATCTTGTGTTCATTTGTGTGAGGATGGTGTGTTGTTTTTCTCATTTATTTCATTTTTGTAATTCAATTATTTCATAAATTCAAGCAAAGCTAGTAATTAACTAATCCGGGACTTGAGGAAATAAGATGAAAAAATCTAAGATTTCATAATAGTTTTAAGATATGTTGTGATGAACTGTTGTAGTGGAAAACCCACAAAATTTTACGTATCATATTGGTGTTAGAGTATTTTTCTTTGGGGTATTTTTGGAAATTTGCAGGAACTAGGAATTGTCTAAAGAATAAAGTCGCAAAACCATATCCATGAAGAATGAGTGTGTTCAAAAAACCCCTCAAGATCCAAAAAAAGAGATATTTGTGAGGCTAGCAGAGAAAGTCACCGATATTTCTTGCAACATGGTTGTCCTCATGGAGACTCTAGCAACCAAGCTCAGATAATTCAGGGAGGTTGGAGGCTCTAACTCAGAGATTGGATCAAAGGGGAAACCAGGAGAAAATGAAGACCCATAAAACAATTCGAGGAAATATCTCTAGAAAGAGAATCCAAGTTCCATTTCCATTATCCCTTCACAATATTTATTTAAAATGGAAGAAAATTTGGATATCAAGCCTTACCAAGGTGAGATCGATGCCTTAAAGTCGAATAATTGGTTGCAACAATTAGAGGTCTACTTCAGTCTTCACAATATATATGAGGAGTAGAATATTTTGTCTTCCCAACTGAAATTAAAGGGCCATGCATTAACCTAGTGGGAAATCCACATGAAGACACTTAGGTTGGAGGGTGATCTGCCATCAAATAAGTGGGAGGATTTCAAAACTCTCATTAAGTCCCAATTTTATCCTATCGGGTATGTAGAGGACCAATGGATCCATTGGAATTAATTCAAGAAAAATCAACGGTAGAGTGTGCAGGAGTACACCACCAAACTTATAAATATGGACATCATGTTGGGTATCTCTCCCAAAAACCTAGATGTACTCCTCAAGTATTTGGGGGGTCTACACAATCATTTTCGAAAGCAAGTTATGCTCTTAAATTCCAAGACAATTGACGAGGCATGTGTGCAAGAAAATTATCTGGAAGACATAGGCCACAAGAAAAGACAACCAAGTGGTTTCAATCAAAAAGAGCACCAGGATGATTCCAAGGAAGGAAAGAAGAAGTGGAAAGGGAAAGACCAGAATATGAAAACCACTGCACATTAGTGCAAGGATACAAGTAACATGTAATGTCCCCAAATAGAATTGTTCTATTTTTACTGTCTAAGGTGGTTCTAGTTATATTCTTTATATGTTATTAAGATGATTGAGAACTTTCTACAAACATTTCACCCATGACCCATAAATAGGCATTTTGTCAAAAATGTTGTGTACACCAGAAAATATAAGAGATAATATGTCACTTTATTAATAATGGAATTTTTACCATTCAATACAATGACTAGGGTTGATATAACAGTTGTGACAAATCAACAAACAATAAACTGAAAACCAAAACCTGGTGTAGTGCCTTGATCTCTCCTAGTATATGGATTCTACAATCTGTAGAAGGTTTTCCAACTCTCCAATCCCCTTGCAATAACCCTGTAAACCTCCATTGGAGATGATGAATAGCCACTCCAACGACACCTGCTACATCAATCCATCCTCCCATACCCGAAATAGTTTTGCAACTTAGATCATAGAGGTCCTTGTAGGACGATATTGGACAACAAGAGGGACCTTGCATGACAAGGCTAGAAAACCAGTGGGGGCCTCGGAGGACACCCTATACTAAAAATATGGGGATGAATCTAGACACAGTTTCTCAAAACCCTCCGAGCACCTAAGAAATCAGAGTACGACCTCCTTTGTAAAGTTCCACCAATATCCCATGTAAGTCGATACACCTCCAAATTGAAACAAACTCAATTGAAGCTCCAATGGAAATCTTGTATGGATTCTCCTCTCGTCTAATATCCAATGGAAATCCTGGATGGATTCCCCACCCTCGTCTAAGCTCCAATGGAAATCATGGGTGGATTCTCCTCTTGTCTAACTAGGGTGGATATTGCACCACTAAAACCAAACCAATAGTGGAAGGGTTTTGCTAAACCCTAAAAAAACAATGTCTCCAAGAGCACTTCCAAAATGAAGGATCAAATCATAATCCAAAGTGAGGCTCTACCCCTCCTTTTATCCTTTCTCCATGCCTTCTATAACTTTCCATTTTTTGACCAAATCAAATGTAACCTTTATCCCCTTTTTGACTAAATAAAATATGACCCTTCTTCCTCTTTTTCTTCCACTTTAGGATTAAAAGTCACTTTTAATAATAGATAAGTAACTTATTAATCTAATGTCACTTTAAATACATAACATATCCTAACTAAGTGACATTAAATAACCCTTTTTGAGTCCCTTTTTCTTCACTGACAATCCACATAATTCATTTCCATGTCGAACAAGAGAATCCAAAAATGGGGACATGACAAATTATCCCTTCCCAAATATTTCTTGTACTCAAGCAATGCCATCATGACTTGATACTCCATCAATTGATCCAGACTGAAAATGGAAATGATACAAGGATCCCAAACTACTCTATAAGATGATTTGAATCATCCTACACTCAAGGCATGGTCTGGTAATGTACTGACATAAGAGGTCTCCTAAGAACCACCCACAAGTAAGGCCAAACGATGATGCAACAACTCGATCAACCCATCAGGGAACTTCTCTGCTAGGGAACCAATCTCATGGAGGAAAAAACTGGCTCTCACCTCTGTGTCAACTGTCACATTGTATCCTACTAAAATCCCAGGGTCCCATGCTATCACCATAAAGAACTCACCATGTTGTCGTTGTGCCACTCTAATCATAAATATCTGATCCTCCTGCCTAAATTGCATCCTCCACACCTGCATCCATAAGTTGTGAATCTCAAAGAATTGCCCATATTATCAAGGATCATATCTGACTAGTATATCCCGTTGAATTCAACTAAACCAACTATACAATTAGACATCATAGGGAATTCTATGTGGTCACAAGATAATCGGGCATCCACGTCGCCTAGTATTCAAGTATCAAAGGGAAAATCCTTAATAATTCATCACCCCCATGCTACTGCAATTGACCAAACATTTTCTAGACAATCCCCCAACATATCATCCACAGATTCCATAAACATAAGAACCTCATAGAAGGTAAAGTCGCTAGGATCCCACACTTCTCCTAATAAGATAGGAAATCATAAGCTACATAAATTCAATCAAATACTTGGAATACCACTCCTCCAAGCAACCACTCCTAATCGTCCCAAAAGTAAACTCCAGAAATTCAAAATCGATTCTCTCCTCTCCAATAGTAGTTGAATTATCGATCAATGTAATCTCAGGGTCCCAAACTAATCTCGAGAAGGTAAGGACATGATAACATTGCACCGTTATGATTATCACCATTGGACCAACGTGCCCAATTTATGTCCTCCTCTCCTGGAACCCCAAGATGAACTCCCGAAAGGGGCTGAAATCACTATCCTGGATCCTCCCCTATGAAGGTATCTCAATGATGTCTAAGCCTACAAATCCACAACCGAACTTGAGTATGTCCTTCCATATATAGTAAGTATCTACCTCCCCTCTACTTTCATCCAAAAAATAAAGCATATCAATCACTATCACGAATCTATTGATTATCATCATCTGAATCAATCTATCACTTAGATGAATTCCCAGATCCCACCACCAAATTGAAAGTCCACCACTCCCAATACCTTCTAGTGTTGAAATTCCATATTGGTAACCAACGGAGTCAAAATGATCCATGTCCCTATTATGCCATCATTTTGTTGAACCCAAGTACTCAAAATCAACTATGTTCCTACTAATTTGTTAAGCCCTTTCCAAACTGCGCCAGAAAATCGGTTATCTCGGTCACCGTTAATGTACTCAAATTATCTGTGGATTCTAAACACCTCCCTAGAAAGTATCCATGTCCTCTAAGGTGCCTCATACTTATACAAGTACCCATAATGCCACGTCGAAGGTGGATCACACATATCCCTCATAATCATCTCCCTAAGTATGGACTCATGGACTACTAGTGTGCGACCATTGTAGTGGATAATTCCATCCACCACTTTATTGACTGGAATCTCTGTGAATTGACCCAATACAATTTGGATCTGCTCATGTGATCTGAACAAATGAAAGAACTCTGATATGGATATAGTCCCACTTGCCTCACTCATCCGACTCAGGTGAAATCTCCATTTCCTGCTGAATATATTATTGGCATCATAAAATAGCACTATATGTCATTGCCACTTCCTGGAATATTGGAAAATGTTAGATGCATTGGTCAACCCCAATGGTATGGAAAATGACTCAAGGTAACATCTGAGAGTGATCATGTGGTTATCCTGATCTTTGTCCCTTCTCTGGTGATATCCCAATTGAAGATCAATCACCGAGGAATATTCCTCTCCATGAATCTCATCCATCCACTCATTGATCCTGGGTGAACCAAACTCAATGATATGTATGAATTCCATGTTTGGAGGTCTCCCCCAAAAGAACATCCCAAAAACCCATTGTACACCATTGTATACTGTTGCATACTACTGCATATCACTGTATCATCATGTACCACCCTATATTCTATATGTGCCACTGTATCAATCAATCCACTAATATCAATTGAACTTGTATCCCAGAGTGATGTATCCACATATTTCCTATACTCAATGCCCCAAAAAACTAGTGCATATACTTCCTTGTTGGCTGGTCCACAAGGAATTTTTTCAACTACCTCCTTTGTAGCTAAGTCTTGAGCCAAAAGAAACAACTCATGATCCCTCCAATGAAAAATAGGGACAAGGTCAAAACCCTCTATGTCAAACCTCTCCTCATACATCTGCAACTATGAATGCTCCTTGTGCGGAAACGTCATAAGAGGCTCCTCCCTCAGATCATGAGTGCTACTCACGTCCTCATGTACCACTGCTGCCAAAAGATGATGGAGTCTCTCCCATTGTCAATGATGAAGAGTGTGCCAAAATAAGCTGGTGACAAAGCTCCTCAATCTCCCTTTCCTTTTTCTTTAGTGAACTTAAGAGCAAGGTCCCTATCCATGAACAACTGCAAATAATCAGATTTCATCTGCTTTAGTGCCTCCTTGATGATGTGGAATTGGGAACTAGTGACTCCACATGTAATTCCCTTATGCCTCTCCTCCATCTAGGTTTTCCACATAAGGTATTCAATGAATTTATGAGCACCATATGCCCTCATCAACACCTACACAATTTTTTCCTCTGTGACCAATAGTTGGTTTGAAAATCATGCAATGTTATTTCATCAACATGGCGTGGGATTTCAAACAAGGGATCAATTGAATCATTTGTTATAAAAACAAGACCGTGGATCAATAAAATAAGACAAATGCAGAAACAAAACACAGAAGACACACAATACAAGAGAGACACAGATTTGCGTGGTTCACCCAGCGTGGGCTACGTCCACCAGAGAAATTGCCAGGTCCTTCCTTTATTATTATCCAGCAAATGAAGGGATACAACCTACAACAAAACCCGCTGTAACTTCCTCTTCGTTCTCTCATAGTATCCTCTCTCAGAATACAATATTCACCATCAACCATAGCCGCAATACATTTCCCTCATAAAAGAGGGTTGGCTTCTAGGGCAAAAAACCCTAACATAATCTCTATTGTTAGATCTGCGACCTTATAATGAACAGTCCAGATTTACAATGAAATTACAATATACTTTTATAAGGCAATTTTTTCTTTGGGGGCTTCGCCCTCGAACCCCCGCTGGGGGCCTGCTTGACCCCAAACCCCCCAGCCGGGGGGATAGGCCCCCCGGACCTCGCAGAGGGGGTACCCCCCCTCTGCACTCCCCCGCGTGGAAGAGTGTACATACTTCTGGGGTGTAAATACTTCATGGGGTATAAACACAGCTGAAAGTAAAAAACCTATAAATCAAGAAGATAATCAGGCTTCACAACCAACAATCTCCCACTTGGAG
>JASDQU010710084.1:27993-39135 GCA_032191745.1 Picea mariana
TGTGAGAAAATCTCTTGTAAAATCTCTCTGTAATCTTTTCGTTTTTCATTAATAAACTGCTCCAAGTGGTCGTCTTGGCTAGGGTCATGGATGTTTCCATGTAATGGTTTTACCATGTCAAAACATTGGTGTCTTGATCTTTGATCTAGTTGTGTGAGTGTTTATTGAAGGTGTTCGTCCTCTATTGGAATACCTGTGTTGTCGAACAACACCTTGCCTTTGAAAGAAACCATCTTAAAGGAAAAAACTTACTCAAGCCCATTTATGAAAAATAAATGTTGGCCATACTACATGTAGTTAAGAAATGACACCCTTACCTAATAGGAAGGCCTTCAAAGTAAAAACATATCATGATAGTTTGAAGTACTTATTGGAGAAACAATTGTCTTCATAAGAAAAACAAAAATGGGTTACAAAGATGCTAGGTTATGAATTTGAAAATATCTAGAAAAAAGGAAGACATAATGTTGCGGTAGATGCCCTTTCAAGGAAAGAAGAAGAAACGGAAGGTTCACTATGTGTTATTTATATTCTCCAATTTTATTGGGTGGAAGAGGCAAGGATAGAATGGAAGAAAGATCAAGAGGTATGCAAGATCATTCAACAACTACAATAGGACCCATGTTGATTAGATAATTTGTATGGAAGAATGATTTGCTATGGTATCATGATCACCTACATTTATGTAAGAATTTCCAAATCAAACAAAAGGTCCTTATAGAATTGAATACTTCTCCTATAGGAGGACATTCAATATTGTTGAAAACGTACCATAGGATCAAGAAGGAATTTTTCTTGGAAGGAATTAAAACTGATGTTCAAAAGTTTGTGTCTAAATGTGTGGTCTGCCAACAGAATAAGGGAGAGACAATCAAGACACCAAGTCTTCTACAACCATTAGCTATACCAATTCAACATTGGGAAGATGTTTCAATGGATTTTATTACAAGTTTACCTAAATATGAAGGAAATATTGTCATCATGGTAGTAGTGGATCGATAGAAAAAGTGTTCCCATTTTAGCTCTCTTTCTCATCCTTTTAAAGAAAGTATAGTAGCCACAACATTCATGGAAACAATTCAAAATATGCATGGAGTCCCCAAGATTATTATAAGTGATAGAGATCCAATTTCACTCGATATTTTTGGACTTAATTATTTTCTTGTTTGGGTACTCAATTGGCTCACAACTCATCTTACCATCCTCAATTTCATGGGAAAATTGAGATTGTGAATAAATGTCTCATTTGATATCTCCGTTGCTTTGAATATGATAAACAAATACAATGGTTCAAGTGGTTTCCCTTGGTGGAATGGTGGTACAACACATCCTTCTATACTTCATAAAAAATTTCCCCATTTCTGACACTTTATGGATATCATCCTCCATCCATCACATCACCCTTGAAAGGGGCTGCAAAGGTTCAAGCAGTGGATAACCACATATGGAACCAACAAGAGGTTCTCAAACTATTTAAGGACAACTTGGTTATGGCACAAAATAGGATGAAACAACAATCATATCAACATCACTGTGAAAGGGAATTTGAAGTTGGGGATTGGGTATTTCCGAAGATACAACCATATAAACAGATGTCCCTCAAGAAACAAAAGAAGGACAATAAATTAACACCCAAATATTATGGCCCCTATAAGGTTTTTCAAAGGATTGGAAGTATGTCTTACAAATTTGAGTTTCCTCGATCTTCAAGTGTACATCCATTATTCCATGTTTCTTTCTTAAAATATGCTAGAAAAAAATTTAGCTCCTTTCTTGATACCTCCATTAAGCTTTGGTTTGCTTCTTTTGGGATAGATCTAGGAAAAAATAAGGTTATTTCTAGGATCTTGTCTATGTTAACTTTGTTTGGATCTAAATAGATTGACAAGAAGTAAGAGACCCCCACCTTTTCTATGGGTTTAAATTATATTTCCTTACTTCCATGTAGATTTCCAATTTCCCATCTTTTATTCATGTTTTCCTTGTGATTTACAAGATTATAGGAAAAGGAAATATTTTTATCTCTTTTTTCTAGCCATACTACTTACTTTGTTGTTCATCCTCCAATTAGAATCTCTTCTTTACAACAATATTTTTTTAATTTACATATTCCTAAGGTTTTTCTTCTCTTATTTAGAAAAAATTCCTTCCAATTTTTCAGCATATAAGGATAAAAGTTGGATCTTTACCCCATTTAAGTCCTTATCCATGTCTAAGAACATTTTTTTATAACCATGCAGCTACTATCTTTTTCACCTTATTTAACACCCCTACAAATTGGAAGCTAGCTTAATCCCTTAGGTTTTTTTGCATGCCCTATCCATTATTCATTTACTATAGTCACACATTCTTTAGCATTTAACCACTCAATATTGAACTTGAAATCGGTTGATGGATTTGTTCATTCTCTATCTGTTTGAAGAATGATTGGAGAGTGATCATAGCCCCCTCCTACTTCCACCCAAGTTCTAATTTTTTCAACTTCTAGCATTAGTGTTTTAGACACCTAAAACATATCAATAATTTTGGAAACACTTTCATATCCTATCCTATTATTCATCCATGTTGGGACAAGATCGATAGGGTCAATGTCCACTAATCCAACCTCCTCTATCTTGAACCTTAAGAATTCAACCAAATTGTCCAATTTGGAAACCTTACCCAAAACCTCTTACCTGCTTAGGATAAATTTTAGATCTCCCTTAATTATGATCCTTAGATGCCATAGGGTTCTTTGTGCAAACAAATACTCCCATAATATATTATTTTCCTCATAAATACCATAACAATTTATCATCAGGATAATTTTCCCAATTTCTTGAACCATGAACTCTGTATTGATGCCTACTGCAAAAAACAAAGAAGAATTTAGTAAGTGCGTCTTAATTTTTTTCCCCGTTATTAAATCCCCTGAATTCCCATTTGAATCAATCACAAGAAATTTCATTCCTTCAATAGTTTCCTTAGAGATTCAACCAAATTTCTCCCTTCCCCCAGAGTTTCTTGTAATAGGATTTGGAGGAGCTACCAAAACCTCTCACATTTAAGCATAGAAAGATCCTAAGGAAATATTTGAGGGGTTACATATTTCTCTAAGGACCCTTGTTATGGATTTTTGTTTCCCTTGTTTTATCTCATTCAATGTTTTCTCTTGGGAATGGTGCAAGAAGGAATTTATCCCTATATTATTGATTGTATTCCACTAATTGGATCAAAACGTAAACCCTCCTCTATACATTATTCCCATTTATCCCTTTCTCCCTTCCTAGGAATTAAGTGGTATCTATATTTATACTTGTGGAAAGACAAATCTATTAAATTAGCATTCAATGAGTCTCTTACTTTCCCAATTCCCCTTTTGATTATCACACTCCTCCTCGCCTTTGAGAATATTAATTTTTTCTTCCCCATTGTAGTTTAGATTCTTCATTTCCTTCTTAGATGTCCTATCTCTTGAGACTTTGGATTTCCTTTTAGCTTCAACTAGTGAATTCCAAGTTCCCTTTCCCCTCATATCATCATCAACATTGTTTGAAATAATGGATAAATTTGGTGTATATTTTGCTAACTTACCAAGAATAACCCCTTGAAGTTACTCCTCCACTCTATCTTATGTATGATCTTCTTCATATCTTCCTGAACTTATAAGCAGTCCACTAGACTGATGATGGCCTCTACTGCTTGAGTTTGTTCAAAATCCTTTACCTTCTCCTTATCTTTACTCCCATTATGAACATATATATCTAAACCTCTCCCTATTGATTATCCCTTCAATTTATCTCCCTCACTCCCAACACCACTTTTCGATTCAATGGTTGATTTTAATGTTTTTTTCGACAACATTATCATGTTTTTAAGTTCATAGTTGCAAAATATGGTGATTTAACCGTAAAAAAAAGGTATTATCCATAGCACCACTTTTCGAAACGAGGTTTGATTTTGGTGTTTTTGACCCAAAAATATGGGTTCTTAGGTCCACTAAAGTTCTCATTTTGAGGTCACAATTATTGTCAAGTTGGTAACTTTGTTACTACTTACTACAAGCACAACAAATCCAATAAAGGATGATGGGTGCAATAACACTAATATCCATCATGGTACTAATTGGGGAAGTTAAGAAAGTACAAAGGAAATTTTCTATGTAAGGGATGATATTAGGTTAGTGGGTCTTTTTGGTATCTACCCAACCTAGTTAGTTTCAATCTTGGTATCTATCCTATTTGATTTCTTGTAATACAAATAATAGGAATTTAAAATAATATTGAAAATAAAACTAATCTAAAGTTAGTGTAGATATCTCATTTTTTCCTCAAAATAAAATATTTATATTCATGAGTTGTGAATATACATGTTGTTGTCCCTAATCGAGACTTTCCATATCCAACCCATACTTCAAAAATTAGCTTACAAATCCTTTGTTTTTTCATCATACTTCTTATACATCCTCACAAAATATACAAAAAACAAAAATGAGGACACAATTACCCCACTCTACCTACCAACCACTACAAAATTGTTCTTATTTTCTAATCAGTACATCAATCATTGAACATTACAGAATTAAAACTAAATCTCCATGATTGTATCTCCTCCCCATAAATGAATTCATAAAAACCCGTAGCCCCAATGAGAAGAGACAAATCTTCTTTGGAGATTTCAATAGATTTACCATTGAGTTCCCTATATATGTGACTGAAAAAAAATACATTCAAAAAAATGAAAAGCATCTAAAATGTCCTTCAATAAGGGACCAAGCCTCAAATATTCCATTGTTGGTTTTTTATTTTCCTAGTCAATGACAAGTTCAGAGTCACCCAACACCTGTATCTTTTTTACCCCTTTTTTCATTGAGGCCTACAACAAGGTCCATAGAGCAACAAATTCTACTATGCTATTAGAACCCCTCCCATGTGCATACCTGATATTAATGTAGTGGCATTGATTTATGAAGAGAAAAATCCCTACCCCACACACAAGAGGGTAGCCTTGGCTAGCTCCTTCAAAAAATCCCCAATGGATTTCATAATCAAAATCTAGCATCATCGAGACCCTCGGGATATTATACTTTGGTTCCACCATGAATTCCTTTGAATGCATTGAAATAAGGTCAGTTGTGATAACCAACTATATGTCCTCGTTCCTGAAGATGTTGGAGTTGTGTGCCCAATATAATCCAAAGACCAATATGCAAGGAAATCCTTCAAACTTTTTGACAAATTTATTTGTGAGTCAGTCTCTAAGACAATCCTCTAGACTCTAGTTTGTCCAAGTATATTTCGGCTTGAATTCTACATAAATGATCTTAAACACCTACACTACATAAGGACACTATATAAAAATATTGGAATAAAATTTAACATGAGATTTACATAACACACACCTGTTAGGACCAACCCATCCACGTTTAATACCAACTTCCCAAGTCAATAGTTTATCATTCAGGGAAAGAAGCTAAAGGGTAATTTTTCATTTCAGAGGGGCATTAATATTTCAAAGTGTGCCCCACCACCATTGTTTTTCTCCTGTGAATTTTTCCTCCATTACACTTGGTAACCCAACTTGGCTTTGAATTCATCATTACCTAGATTTTAATACCAATATAGGATTTCCTCCTCCTAGTTATCCAATCCGATGTAATTGGAGAAAAGTTTACCAGTGAACTTGTTCCATTCATCTACATCACCGCCAACTAGATTGATATCCTCCATTTATTTCCACCCTTTCTTGCCTCTGGATTGAGGCATCTAAGCATCTGCATCATCTAGAGACAAAATGATCTCCTCATGAATCATCTGAAGAAGGGAATTCAAGAAGAAAAAGTCATTACCTGCTCCAAACCATGGGTATTCATTGTGACAAACTTTCCTTCCATTACCGATCCTTCAAACAATCCATTTCCCAACTAAGGGGAATGCATATACCAAATCCTTCTGGATTATAGAACCTTTGGAAGACTTCCTTGGTTGTTAATACCAATCTTCAATGGACAATCCCTGAAAAATAGTTTGATTTCGTGACCCTTCCCCAAAGAGAGGAGTTGCGAGTAAGTCTCCACAGACTTCTGACAACTAGAGACTAGGAAAAGGAATAGATTGTTTTCATCCCCCAACCCCCCTAACTTCTTAGGGGAGGCCACTCCACTCCACTTGACCAAGATTATGCCTCCATATTTTCAAGATCCAGACCATAAAATTGGAATGTAAGCATTTGAATTTTTATTAAAATTCCTTTGGTAACTATTGCAATCAAGGTTCAATACACGAGAATTCTCTCTAGAACTGACTTCAGAAGAACCAACCTGCCTCCTCTAGAAAGTAACTTGTTCACCCAAACTGACACCCTAGCCTCAACTTTTTTGACCAACCAAAACCAGTCAACAAATCTATAATTGTATGGCTTGGGAATAAACCCAAGATACTTAAGGCCAACCTCAAACTCCTTAGTTGGAAATGGAAGGAGATGATTAATCTATTGGGTGACAGGACCAGGAAAACAATTAGGAATTAAACAAGATTTGTCTATATTGAAATACATTCTCGTGGATTTACATTAAAACTCCAGAATGCCTTTCAAAGAAGAGATTTCCCTCATAGAGCCATTGGCGAAGCACAACACATCATCAACAAACAAGATACAGAATATAGATTCGTTACCATAAACCTTTACCCCTCTCATTACTCCTTTACCTTTCACATATGATATCATCTTACTCAAAGCTTTAAATATGATTCTAAATATAAAGGGAGAGTGAATACATCTCTGAATGAGACCACACAAAGATCGAAAAAAAATTAAAGGAGTACCATTAATGAGAACCACAAATGAAACAGACTGAACACATCCCAAAATCCAATTTACCATTGATAATTTTATACCAAGTTGCAGCATCACCAAATAGAGAAAGTTCTAGCTCACTCTGTTGTAAGATTTAGAGAGATCCAATTTAAGGATGGATACCGACAGATTGGAATTTTTTAACTAAATGCATGGTCTCTTGCACTAATGCCACAACATCGTGGATTTTTCTTTTATGCTGAAAACCAAACTGCTCTTCGTATATGATCTCACTAAGAATGGACTTCAAACATCATGCAATAATATTAGAAATAATTTTATAAGTCACATTGCAACAAGAGATCGGGTGAAAAATCTCCAAAGGATACCCTATCCTTCATTTTAGTTATAAGAAAGATAAAAGTGGATTTTAACGAACCTAGAACCATCCCTGATATCTGGGAATATCTTACAACATTATCCAATTCCTTCTTCAATAGATCATAAAAACCAAGAGAGAATTATATTGTAAGGTCATCGTGCCCTAGGATCTTCCCTCTTTGCATACATGAGAGATCTGAAAGGACCTCTTCCTCAGGAACTTCTTCGGTCGGCGAATGATCCATCTCTTCAATAATAAATGGATTAAATTTTGAAATCACTCCCAACATATCCTAGGTTGGGCACCCTACAAGTTCCTGGAAAATATATTTGAAATGATGCACTCCTTCCTTCACCTTATCCTTAAAGAAGTGCACCAAGGTGCCATCCCTTGCTTTAATATCCCATATAGTATTAAGGTTCTTCCAATAGTTTGTGAACTGATGGAATAATTTTGAATTATTGTCACTTGATTTGAGCCATATATCTCTACTCTTTAATATCCATGTATGTTCCTCCTTTTCCAATATCGAGTGACACTTGGCTTCTAAAGACTACAGTTGCATCAGCTGAGCAACAAAAAGGGAACCATTAATTGTATCCTTATAAAATTGAGAAATACTATCCTTTTTCTCCTTGCACTGCAAAGCCTTCCTTTCATTGTATGCTTTTAACCATATTTTAGAAGTAGATTTCACTTTCACAATATTGTTTGCAAACTGACTCATAAAAGATGAGGAAGACAAGTGTGAAAGGTGAGCCTAAGTATTAGAGACAAGGTTTTGAAAATCCTCTTCTTCGAGCCAAATTGAATTGAACTTAAGCAGTGATGGAGGAGAAACCTTTGCGTCGTAAAAATTTAAAACAGTTGGCATATGGTTAGATAGATCCCCCATTGATTCACTCGAATTCAAAATAAATCGATTGTTCATCAATGATTCTGACACCAGAAATATATCCAATCTTTTAGCCACTACTTCCTCGTTAGAATGAAATTTCCTCCAAGTAGGAACCAACTTCACTAGTTCAATATCTATAAGGTGATGTTTCTTGAAGTAGGATTTGAAAAAAAACACTATACAAATCATGTCAAGGAGAAGCTCCCCAAACTTCTCTTAAATATAAGGTCGGGTTTAAATCTCCACCTATCAGAATAAGTGTTGATGTTTTGGTCGTTGCGGGAGGTATTAACCTCCATGTGTAACCTATTACTTAGAATAGAATATTCCAGAAGCAAGTGAACCATTAAAATATGTGTGGAAACCCTAGAAGACAAGTTGTACTTGCAGAATAAATAATATTAGAATATTATCTTCCAGAAATACAAGTCAGCTCAACACGAAAAAGATAAAAAAAAAATACAATTACTAGAAATTCAGGTCGGCCCAGCCAGAAAAGTCCTTGGATAGATTAATATAAATAGAGGACATTTTATCTCATTTGGATACCCAGTCAGAGCACAAGTATTGTGGAGAGTTTTAGTTGCATATACAAGGAGGAATAAGGGTGTATGGTCATATCTTGGTCTTGGTCTCTCTCTAGCACTATCAAGTGATTCTCTTGGTGAAACTCTTGGTGATATTCTTGCTAAGTATGGCGCAAGGTTGAGAGAGTAGTGCAGTTGTAGTTGTCACAGTTGTGTATGGCACTTATTATGTGGATATGGAGACTCTCTCTCTTGTTCTCTACCATTGGAGAATGAGCGCTCTACTTGTCTTAAGTCGTTGCTACAGTTAGCAGCTAGGGTTTATATATTGGTTCTAGAGTAGGCTTGCCAGAATTATTATTAGTAAAGTTTAGTGTGGTCGGGGGTGGAATATGTGAATTCCTATGTTTGGGTGACAATGATGTGACATTATCTATGGTTAAACAAGAATACCAAAATTTCAACATGGTATCAAAGTTGGTTTCGTTCGTAAAAGTCTAACCATTGGAGGGAAGATCCTTAGTTTCCCCCATTGTCAAGCTCATTGAGAACTTACTGAACTCACTAAGAAGGTCGCCTAAGTAGGGAGCATCTCTATCCTAGATCATATATGCAAATTTATGAAGTTGAGAAATTAGGGTTTCCTCATAAAACCCTAGGTCTATAGTGCAAGTTCCTTCGTGCTATTTCCTTCATGCCATTTGCAGCACCAGTTGTAGTGCCAGTTGAAACACCACTTGCAGTGCCACCACTAGTTGCAGTGAAATTTTTTGTCAAGTGTTGGGACTAATTTTTGGTTGTCCTAGTGATCCTTACCCTAGCACATCTCCAACTACCTTTAGATTACCAGTTGGAGCACCTTTGAAGTTTTAAGGTTCGTCATTGCTTTTCGCTGATGGCGGATGGTGCCACTACCTGTCGATGTTGTCGGAGGTATGTACTTATATATATTTAAATTGTTTTAGTATTTTGAGTGTGATTGTAGGAGAAGGGATCTCTTACAATCGTAGATCTAGAGGGGTCTCAGACCCATCACATTCAGAAGAACAATGCACTCTAGGTTTGATTGTTTTCATATGCCTCTAGTTGTCATGGAATTATTGTAATATTTTGAACATCAAGTTGTATTTTGGTCTATTGAAGTTATAGTAACCTCTGTTCAAAGTTAAATTTATAAGTTGACTCTAGTCAAAGTATTACATTGATTAAGGTTGAGATTTTAGAGTTTATTTGCATTATATTCTCTAACTCAGATTTATGTCAAGAAAGCATATTGTCTTAAGTACAGGGGAAAGGTTGAATATAATATTTGTCATCTTGAGTGAAGGAGACTCGAAAGAAAATCAACAACACTCATTCTTGAAGATAAGACTCTAGGTTCCAGGTTTGATTGATTAAATTAATAAGTTTCCAATTTGCACATATCAAGTTTGATAACTGCTAGATTACTAGTTGTGACAACAATCCTTGAAAGGTTCTATTACTGTTAGATACAATGAATATTTGTAATCTTGTGAGTACTATTGATATAAATGCTTATTGTACTTGGTCGCAAGATGAACTAACATCTCCTCTAGGAGATACTTCTTGGTTTTCTTCCAAGAAGATCACAAGAAATAGCTCTAAGAAGGAGCTACTATGATTATTGTTCTCATTCTTGTTTTTATTATTATAAGAGTATTATTCTTGTCTACTATTTTTCCCTTTGTTTTCCTTGTTCTGGGCAGGTCACGGGTGATAAATCTGAGGGAAGTTATAGCGACGATTGCAGGAGACAACATATTATATGGTTTCTAATTTGAGACATAGAGCAAACTATCCAGATAAGAAGTTGTGTACACAACCATATACATCCATGTACCAAAGAAGAAGAAGACGAAGAAGGGTACTTTTGTGAGATACATAGTATCTCATATGGAGATTGATTGTAAGGAGAAAAAGTCTCCAAAGATGACCGACCAAATCCCCCTAGTGCATTTGATCACTCTTCATATCATCAGGAAGAGTTAGTAGAGCCAGAAGGGCCTACCCAAAATTGTTGCAGTAACAAAGAAGAGACCAGTGTGGTCCCATGAAACTTTGCAAGATGCAACATTGATGAGCCATATCATGAGGAGCAGATGGCTCTGAAGATTATATAGACTGAGAGGGAGTCAAGCTTCAGAGGGATAATGGAGACTCAGAGAATTTCAGATTCAGATGGAAGAGAGAAACGTATTTTGGAACTAAAAAATAGATGCCATGGGTTGAGAAGGATAGATCGAAGCTTCAAAAGCTTCGAGGAGATATGAGATATCATGGGAAGACAACCTTGCTTCATTAGACTTTGCTACAGCAACCGAGGAGGAATCCAGTCAGAAGGACTGGGATATATATATATATATATATATATATATATATATATATATATTCCTTGGTTCCGAGACTAGAAGGGAAGTCAGTGGTGACTTTCAAGTTGATCTACAAGATCAAGCATGTTGTAGATAAATAGCCTAGAGATGTGCATAGCCTGATTTGTGTCCAGAGGATTCTCCCAACAAGAGGGAGAAGACCATGATGAG
>JASDQU010710085.1:1640-12407 GCA_032191745.1 Picea mariana
ATGACAATGGCTAGAAATACAATTTTATATATAATGGAATAAAAAAGGAGTTGGGTATATATATATATATATATATATTTCTTACATGGTCTTGCAATTTGATGGTTGCAGTCATTCGAAATTGCGAGCGTGATGGATCATGTTCAGTGGCCATAGAAACAATTGAGACCCTCATTTCTCTCAGACTCTTGAGCAGCACAATCATCAAATCAATCGTATTTGTAGGTCTGTCTACCACCACTACTATATTTCCCATCTTTGCTACTTCAACTGTCACCACGCTGTCGCCCCCCTCACTACTTGTGGAGCCCTGTTGTTGCAGGGCTGCGCTGGTGCCTGCACCCTCCTGAGATTGAGCCAGTGGGAGCTTCTTCAGTTCTGATTCCAACTGTTTATTCCTCTCTTCAAGTTCTTCCGCACGAGACTTAAGACTGGTTAAATACGCCAGCGTATAGGCCAATATGGAAGTCTTGTCTTTCTGCAAATATATCAACAACAAGAACTCATTTTCTGGACCTACTTCTAACTAAAATTTAAGAGAAGAATTGATGGCTATTGCATATATTCTTAATAGCTATAGAGATTAAATCCCAATGTCAATGGATGGTCATAAAATTTCATTTCATTACCAAAAAAAAACTGTATTTTCATGGAACGTACCCTTGCGCCACAAGGGATGAATGAACGCAATGCCTCAAAGCTCTCCTTCAATTTCTCCCTTCTCCTACGCTCAGAAACCATATGATGAACCTGACTGCTAGAAACCGTTCTCCCTGCTGGTCTGTGGCTCCCAGACATTGAGATTTGTCCCAGTCTTTCTGCATGAATATTTCTCAAGATTGCTAGCGATCTCTTCAATCTGTACTGACCCTCAACCACGGGCGGGGTCGGCGCTTTGCTTGGTGGTCTCCACATCCCAAATGCGCTGAGCATGATGTTCCTCGCTGAGGGGTCGACAGGGAAGCCGCTGGCCTCACTGATTTGCGGGAAAAGAAGTGGACCTGGAACGCTAATCTGCGCTGAGAAACCTGGGTAAACTAGTGTTGTCTCATGATCAAGGCCACCGATCAAAATCCCGGAAGAAGGCTGCAATTGCAACGTTTGCGGGTAAGGATAAAACCCACTAGCGAATTCCGAGACGGACATAGAATATTGGTGGGTATCCTGCGGTATACTGATTTGATCGCCTGTAGACATGGTGGGATATTGTAGATATGAGACCAAGGATGAACTCTCAGAGCTGTCAATGGAGCGCGATAACAGCGAAGAGCAAGATGAAGTTAATATACTCGTCCCGGGCATGGGCAATTGGACAGAAATATTGGGTGACACAATTACACTCGCTAGAAGGCTTGATATTCGCAATTTAATATTCTCATCCGCTTGAACCTGCAAGTGAAACCATGGAATCAACAGAGGCAAGCTTGAGGAGAGGCAAGCTTCGCTGACTTTGAAATACAGAGCACGTAAGGAAAATTGAAATGGGCGCAGGGGGACGAAGGTGGTGGTGATTTGAGATTTTATATATTGCAAAGGGCTTCAGAATAGCGAAACCACGAGCTGGGGGATGTGTGAACAGGGGAGGAAGGTGGGGCTGATTTGTGATTGTACAGATGGGAAAAGGGTTTAAAACTCAATAAAGCACGAACTGGTGTGAACGCGGGAAGTGTGGCTCTGGATGCTGAAAATGCTTTGAATTTGGATAGAAGGTCGTTAGACTCGTTCCGTTGGTTGCACAGGGAACAGCAGCCGCCATGACCAGGTCTGGAAACCCATGTCCGTGATTGTAACGACCCATGCTTTTCGGGGCCAGGTTTTTCTGTGTAGTATTTCAACTTTTTTTCATTCTTAAATATATTAATTTTAAATTAATCAAGTCGAAAGGTATGATACCTATTGGAGATGGGCACAGTTAATCCCTCCCAAATCAATAAATGTGATTTACTCTTTATAATTTCTTTGTATTTTTGAATGCATTAGTTAACTTGTTTACTTTTTACTTTTTAACATTTGCCTAATCATATTTCACTGAATAACCTTTGTAATTACCACATTTAAGATTAACTTTTGAATTTCCTCAACTCTATATGCCTTTTAGTTGTTCGTACTTTTCAATTCACCAGAGTGTTGTCCATTGCTGTAACATTCACCAGCCACTTTGCGGCTGTGCTAGTTAAGATTCAATGATTATTACTTCTATTCTATTAATATTAAATTTTTTCAAAATAATTTAATTTTATAAAATTAAATAAAAAATATATAACTTATTTTAACACAATTTTATATAAAATTAAATATTTATAAATGTATATATTTATTTTAACCATAATTTGGAGTTAGCTAATTATTTGGGTCTTCTTCCAAGTCTTCTGATTCTTTTTTAAATTGTCTGGCTACCAGTTTTTTAAATTTCCAACCAATGTAGAGAACTCTGATAGATTTTTTAATCATCTGAATTGGTTTAAAATAAAATCTTAAAATACTTAAATTCTTCTTTCTAATATCCAACAAATATGCACGCCTCTCAAAAATGACGTCTCTCCGTTGGGCTTCCTGCCCCTCATGTCGTCGTTCCAATYGCCGTTACCGTTACTCCACCTAACACCKTTATCTTGAAAGAGRAGTTAACTTTAGTGGATAAGAATTTGCTGAATGGGGTAAAATATTCACGACTAGAATATGGTGTAAAATTATTGATAACTATTTGTTGTATAAGGAATTTTAGAATTAATTATTTCTATTTATATTATTATATTAATAAAAAGTTATTAATTACTTCTGTTTATTGATAATGAGTATAATTAATGATCTTTTAACTTTATTTAATCTTAAACTCTAATCTGATGGCTATGCATTGAAGATGCTGGCATATTCTTAGTCATCCTCCAAAATTAATGGGTCAGATTTATTGTTCATAACTTTCTTGTATTTATCAAGGCATCCGTTAACATGTTTACTTTTTAACATTTACCTAATCACATTAAAAAATTATTGTAAGCATATGTAATTGCCATGTTTAAATGATTAGGTAGAATTAAACCATGGCATCTAAATAAATGCCCATGTTCTCCTTCTGAACCGACCGTCTGATGCCCATGCGTTCATATTACCACAAACGGATTACCACAACGTTTTATATTGGAGGCACGCGCTCCAGTTATTACCATAGACATTTTATATTGGGGGCATGTGTTTCATCTCATTACAACGCACGCTTTTAAAAATTACCAGGGGAACACACGCTTCATATGAAGTGTGAACCGTGTACTGTAATCAATTTTCTTCAGTACCTACAGGTGTATACATTCAAACGGAAATCTATGAATCTCAGCAAAGGCATGTGAAACATGGTGACTGCTTGACATTGAATATGCTTTATGGAGAGAAGAATCTTCAACCCTAAGCAGCTGCGACTTATTCAAATGGCCACCAGTGAGCCACATAAAACTTTTTAATGATTGTTGTCAAGGCCATTTATGGTGCTCATCGATAGAGATTCTGTGTAATGTGTGGCAACATTTTCTATATATGCATGACCAATGTCATTATTCGTAACAATCTGGCTAGCCAGTTGCCACATCTGTGGTGGAATACTTCTTGTAACTTTCCAGACGGATTCTAATCATTTCGCTACCATTTCCATAGCTTATAGAGAGGGTTGGATGTTAGTGCTCTAGATACGGCTTACTCAATACAATTAACCTGAAACCTTGGCAGACGCAGGAGAGAAATAGTTATGGTTAGGGTTCTTTTCACTCTTTTGGTGTTTTGGTGTTAGGGTTACATGTAAAATTTACAATTAAGTTTTAAAGTTATAGTTACAATTTTTAGAATCTTCCTTTACCTATTATAGTCTTTCGACGTTTATCAGTCATAAATTATATATGACTGTGCTAGTATTATTATATTAATAAAAAGTATTTGATTTATTAAAGGTAGTATTAATAGTATTTGGTTGATTAAATATTAATGAAATTAAGATTAAATATTAATAAAAAGCATGTGACACATTAAAAGTATAGATAGTATTAGATTTTATGTATGAAATTAAGATTAAATATTAATAAAAAACATGTTATCAATTAAAGGTATTATTTATTATTATAAGAGAAAACAAATTTTTTTCTAGATATTATTTAGGTTTAGGTTGACAATAATTTAAATATTCTATTTTTGAAAAAAAATTGGGCACATTTTTTCTAATAGTTTTGCCCAAAATTTAGCCAAAAATTGAGAAGAATTGTTGAAATTGTAGATATAAATGGTTGATATTGCACAATCTAGATGCAATAGGGGTTGTTTTCCTCATCATAAACAACAAGATTAAGCGCTAGGTTTCTCAACCTATTACATTCGGCTTATAGGAGATCCATACTTTGCTTCTGTTGGATCAACAATTTCGTTAAAGGTGTTTGTTTTCATGTACTTTAGTAGTGACTAAAATCAATGAGGTCATGCGAGACTAGATGTACTCTTCATGCCTTCTCAGGGCCCTTTTAAGCTCTAGGATTTTCTTGTGCTCCATAATTGCACACACAACACCGAACCAAACTCTCAATCAGACCAAACTAAGAATGTTAAGAATGAACCAAAATTGTGTCCTTGCCCCATTCTTATTATACCAAAACCATAACATAATAAATTTTATTTCGTAGAAATTTAAAAATTTACTAATTGGACAAGGTACATGTGCCCAAAAATCCTCATTACCTACACAACATAAAGAAATTGGGGTCTAGTTGAGGTAGGGCTAGCTGAATTCTTTTAAAAACTTCCTCAAAATAGAGCCAACACTAAAATTGTGATAGGAGACCAAGCTCGAAAAAAATGCACCTAGGAATATAACCCAAATGAAGAAGAGTTGTAAAAGATTGTAATATACCAGATATAAAAAGTATGCAGAACAAAAATAAAATGCTAGAAATGGCAGAATAACAACAATATAACCAAAACAATCACCACAATAGCACTAAAATGATATAAGAATAACAACAAAAATAACACTTTAATTCTGAAAGCAATGTTCACGGGCCTCTTCGAGGGGGCAACCTCTAGTTGAGCAGAGCTCTATTGCAATAATATCCAAGCTAGGGTTCTCATACCCTCAACTCCTATTTATACTAAATATGTCTATCAAAAGAAGCATCTAGAGGAAGATCCTTCTAGAAGCGGAAGCTTCTATTAGGTCTTCTTACATTCGACTTATTCTATTTTATTGAAAGGCCTTATTAATATTGACCTTTATTACATCCGAATATATAGTTCTACCTATGTGCGGGTAAGGACCCTAACATGTCCTCCCCCTTAAAAACAACCTTGTTCTCAAGGCTTGAGATGTGGAAATTGCTACAGAATGGTAGCTGGTTCCCAAGTGGCATCTGCTGGAGTTGTATCTTTCCACTGGACTAACACTTCCTTGATGGTTCTCTGACACAGGCGACGCTCACGCTGGTCCAAAACGGCTTGTGGTTGTTGCCAAATGGATCCTTCTTTGGCTAAATCGGGAAGGTTGGTTTGAATTTGGCACTTAGTTCCAATCACCTTCTTTAAGCATGAAACATGAAAAACAGGATGTATCCTCGAATGACTGGGAAAAGCTAACTGATAGGCTACTTGTCCCACACGCTTGAGAACGGTATAAGGACCATAAAATTTGGGCGCTATCTTCTGACAATGCTCGGCCTTGAAGGAAGTTTGCTTGTAAGGTTGCAGTCGAAGAAACACCTGATCCCCTTCTGCAAACTAACATTTAGAGCGACCTTGATCTTCTTGTTGCTTCATGCGTTTTTGTGCCATGACCAAATTATCTTTGAGGGTATGGAGAATAACCTCTCGAACTGTAAGTGTTTGGTCAATCGCCTGGACCTTCAAGACACCAGGTAAGTATGAGAGAACTGAAGGTGGCTTCTGTCCATATATCGCTTCAAAAGGAGTCATGCGTGTAGTTGTATGGTATGAAGTGTTGTACCACCATTCAGCTAGGGGTAACCATTGAGCCCACTGATTTTGCTTTTCCGAGGCAAAACACCTCAAATATGTTTCCAAACACTTATGGACAACTTCCGTTTGACCATCAGTCTTGGGATGATAAGTTGTGCTGAGACGCAATTGGGTGCCTTGTAGCTTGAACAATTCTTGCCAAAAATTGCTTGTGAAAGTTGGGTCGCGATCAGAAACAATAGAGTGCGGCATGCCATGAAGCTTGAAGATCTGATCCATAAAAATTTGAGCCACCATGGATGCTGTAAAAGGGTGTTGAAGAGAGCAGAAAGCAAAAATGAGCATACTTGGAAAGGCAATCAACAACCACCATGATGACTGATTTATTTCCCGATTTGGGTAAGCCGGTAATAAAATCCATAGAGATATCCTTCCAAATAGTAGGTGGAATCGGAAGCGGTTGTAGTGTGCCCAGAGATTTGGCTGTTTCTACCTTGTTGCATTGACACACTTCACATTCAGCGACAAAATTACGAATGTCGTGTTTCATACCATCCCAGAAAAAAGAATGTTTGACCCTATCATAGGTTTTGGTGAACCCGGAGTGCCCCGCTATGGGTGTAGCATGAAGCTCAGAAGGTATCATGGATTTAATATTTGATTGTTTACTTAAATACAAACGGCCTTTGTATCCAAGCTCATCATGGACCCAAGAGTACCGTGGGAAAGTTGGAGCATTGGACTGCGATTGTTGGATTAGATGTGAACTTTTGGGATCTTGTAGCCATTCCTGGCGAACGGCTCGGAGCCAATCTGGTAAAATGAAGGAAAGAGAAAAAAAGGATCCTTCATCTTCATATTTTCGGGAAAGTGCATCCGCCACCACATTGTCTTTGTCTTTCTTGTAAATGATCTCATAATCATATCCAAAGAGCTTAGTCACCCATTTTTGTTGCTCCAGGGAGGAAATGTGTTGTTCCATAAAATACTTGAGGCTTTGATGGTCTGTCTTAATTTGGAAATGTTTCCCCAGTAGATAAGGGCACCACTGATCAACGACATGCAGAATAACCAACATTTCCTTTTCATAGATTGATTTGCCCAGATTTCTTTCAGATAGTTGCTTGCTGGTAAAGGCCAAAGGATGACCCTCTTTCATAAGGACAACACCAATTCCTTTCCCTGAGGTGTCACATTCCAAGACAAAGGTCTTTTTGAAATCAGGAAAGGCTAGGACTGGAGTGGTGCACATGGCCATCTTCAAGGTTTGAAAATCTTGAGTAGCGGCTGGAGTCCAAGTGAAAGAGTTCATTTTTAGGAGAGTAGTGAGAGGTGCTACAATCTTTCGATAATTCTTAACAAACTTGCGATAATACCCTGTTAAGCCTAGAAATCCACACAAGCTTTTGAGAGTCTTTGGGTAAGGCCAATCTTGCATAGCTTCAATCTTTTTAGGATCCACCCTAATGCCATCCTTGCCAACCAAATGGCCCAAGTATTCTACTTTTGAGGCGCCAAAAGCACATTTAGACTGTTTCAGGAAAAGTTGGTGCTGAGAGAGTAGATGGAGAACTCGATCCACATGAGCAAGATGGTTTGTCCAGGTTTTTCTATAGATGAAGATATCATCAAAGAAAACTAAGACAAAATGACGGAGAAAAGGACGAAAAACATGATTCATGAGGATTTGGAAGGTGGAGGGGGTATTACACAAGCCAAAGGGCATGACCAAAAACTCATAGTGGCCCTCATGAGTTCTAAAGCTAGTCTTTGGAATGTCTGCCTCTTTCATACATATATGGTGGTAGCCCAAACGAAGATCAAGTTTAGTAAAGAATTGGGTGCCACTCAATTCATCCAGGAGGTCATCAATGACAGGAATGGGAAATTTGTCTTTAATGGTAAGTTTGTTGAGGGCATAGAAGTCAGGACACATTCACCAAGAACCTTCTTTATTCAGAACCATGACCACAGGGGAAGAGTAGAGGCTTGTACTAGGGCGGATAACACTTGCATTAAAGAGTTCCTCGACCATTTTCTCAATTTCATTTTTTTGGGAAAAGGGATGACGATACAGACGGATATTGGGAGGAAGGCTTCCAGGTACAAGGGTAATGGAATGATCATGAACACCACGGGAAGGAGGGAGTCCTTGGGGAGTGGAAAATACCACTTGATGTTTAGAAAGGATGGCTTGGAGGTCTTGCGGCACCGAGGGTGTCTCTGTTTCTTGTATGGCATGGTGTTGGGAAATAACACCAGAGTGACCTTTTTTGAGAAGATTTTCCATGCGATGGGAACTAATGATCTCAGGTGAACCGACGGTGATGCCTTGGAACTTATATTGGTGACCCTTCTGGTCGAATTGCATGGTTAAGTCCTTAAAATCCATGAGAATGGGACCCAAAGTCCTTAGCCAGTCTACACCCAACACAATGTCACAACCGCCCATGTCGATAGCAAACATATGAGATTTCAGGTGGTAGTCACCAATTTGGAGATGCACATTTTCACAACGCCCTCCACATTTCATGGAGCCACCATTGGAAATCATGATTTGGAAATTATTGACGACATGGATGTAGCAATGAGTTTCTTGGGCAATGCGGCGATGTAAATTATGGGTGCTTCCACTATCAACCAGAATGATGACCTTCCGATGCTTGATGTAACCGATTAGCTTTAGGGTTTGGGGACCAGAGAAGCCAATGAGAGCATTGGGGGAAATGACTGGTTCTACTTCAGGAGGGTCTGAGGGAGGGTTTATGTCAGTGATTTTAGGTGACTCAGACACAAGGGGAGTTTCAACATCCTCTTCCGAAATATCCTTAGAGACGGCCATAAAAAGATTTTGTTCCTTACACTTGTGGCCCGGGAAATATTTGTCATCACAATTATAACAAAGGCCTTTGAGTTGGCGTTCAACCATTTCATCCCTGGTCAATTTTTGGATCTTTAGTGGAGTGGAGGGAGTAGTGGGATTTATTGGTTTAGGGCGAGGGATAAAGGAGGGTTTTCGGTTTTGAGAAGATACAACCTGTTGTTCTTCTTTATCTCTTTTAGTAGTCTCCACCCAACTTTGAGGCTGAGCCATGAGGACATGGGCCCGAATCTCATCCTTGAGGCCACTGATAAAACACTCTCGGAAAAAGGCATCAAACATGCTCGCTGTCCGAAAATCCAGGCGATCAAAGGCAGCTATAAAGTCTTCCGCTGTTCCTGATTGTTGCAACTTTTTCAAACGACCCAAATGGTTGGTGTCAGTGTCAAAGCGTTCATAAAGCTCTGCCACAAAGTGTGTCCAAGAAATATACCCTTGACGAGAAGTTTTTCTCCATTGCCACCATTGCCAACATTCTTGATATAGATGGAGAACACCATACCAAAGTTTGGCCAAGTCATCTGTAATGTCGTATAAAGAAAAATAATGTTCTGTTTGGGTTACCTAATCAGTGGGGTCTGAGCCATCAAATTTGGTCACATCCACCCGCGGAAGGCATAGGTCACGTTGAAAGTGATGGTGCTGAAAGTTATGGGAATGAGAGGAATGTTCACCTTCAGTATGTGGGGGTGAGTCAGAGGAAGGGTTATCTATAGGGATATGAAGCTTGGTGCAGAGTGACGAAAAGACAGATTCAAACTGGGTGGTCAAGTCTTGTTTGATTTCCTCTATTGAGGACTGCATGGTTATATTGATGGCGACAACATTGGCACTAAGTTGTTTCACTTCTTGTTGGGTCTCGATGAGACTAGATTGCAAGGTATTGAAGCGAACTTCCAAGTCTTGGCTATGGGTATGGGCCATGAGGACGAGGGAATCAAAAAGGGGCAGGTGGGGTCAAATTTTTTTCCAAAAAATGATATGTATGAATATGATAAGGGAGAAGAGATGAATACAATGGGATAGGTCTCAATCAATGGTGAACAAATTTTCAGACTTTTTTTTATACACCTCCAATTGTACCCCTATGGAAATGTCTGGGCTTCTTATTTATTTCATTGATCATTGGTCTAACAGATCAGTTGGGTCATACATTGTTTGAATCACAATCTAACCGTAATCTATATGCAATAGATGTGTTGGCTTATTGACATTGTTGTTGGTATGTGATTGAATCAATTATTGGGTTTTAGGTTTAGGAAGCGTAGCAAGTCCCTACCCATTATGGAAAAGAAACACAATTGTCTTCTTGGCAGGGACTTGTTACTCTGCAACCCTTCTTGTTAAACTAGTTTTTTTAATATAATATAAATAGTTAACCTAAAGTAAAATTAAACTAGGGTTTTAATATAATTAGAATGCTTAGGAAACCTTCAAGTCTAAGAACCAAAAAATTGATATTTCACCTAGATGTTTATTCTTGGATTTCGATGAAAAATGCCAAAACGTAGAACATTTAGACAACATCGCCAGATAGATGAAGATGCTTTGCAGAAATGGTTGAATTTATTAGAAGGTTATTACTCTGTTCAAAAAAAATTCGACACTCAAAATATCACCTTCGCTCTCCTTAAATCCCTCCCCCATGTCAAATATTGGTGGGAATGTTACTGGGAGAGACATAACAAAAACAAGTCTATGGAATTTGGGACAGGACCCACTTGGGAAGCCTTTGTTGATTCCCTCAATTGTAGGCAGAAATAGGTGACCACCCACCTATTCCACTAGCTCAAAACATGGGTTTCCACCTTGGTAGTTTTTCTACGGTTTTTCTAGTCTTGAGCTTCCGGGGCTGTTTTGAGGCACTAAATGAAGTTTTTTTGGATCGATAATGACCAAAATATGCCCTAAGGAATGTCTGGGCCAAATGAAATATATACTCCTCG
>JASDQU010710086.1:0-27855 GCA_032191745.1 Picea mariana
TTAGATGTTGAAACACCGTTGTAGCTTATGCTGAAACACCAGGCTGTAGCATAAGCTGAAACACAGTGCTAAGTATAAGCTGAAACACTGCTGTAGCAGATGCTGAAACACTGCTGTAGCAGATGCTGAAACATGGCTGTAGCATATGCTGAAACAGTGCTGAAACTGAGTTTGCCATTTAAATTTGACTGAAAATCAGCGAGACTGAAACTGGGTTGGGATTTTGAAAAATTAACACTTTATGCCTTTGATTGCCAATGCCCGAATAATATTCATGCTCTATTTACTGTAGAGGAACAATGTGACCTTTTGTATCAGCTACAGATGTAATAAAATTTGCAGGACCCAATGGCCATTTACATGGAGTCATGGTTTTCAGAAAATTTCATCTTTGTAGAGGTTGGAATCAAAATGGATTGTGGTTGTAAATATGTGTTTCAAACTAGATTTTTGTTGCAAATGTTAAATTATACCTTGACTTCTATCTGCATGCAAGAATCTCTTATAGTCGGCTGGATGCTATCATGGCTTCATTGGAAGCATGATTGCACATGATTAGTTTTCTTCTACCAGTTAGAAGTAGGAGTAAGCAGTGTGTGAAATAAGCTTGTATTCGAGCATTAGTTTGAAATGGTTTGTTGAGTTTTCAGATTCAGTTTGTTTTTAGTTATTTTGAGTATTATATAAGATGTTCAATAAGACTCCATGACCCAATGTTAAGGCAGTTTGGTAGGTGGTGGAACAGTTCTGGATTTTTAGATTGATTAGTTTGGTGTGTGTTTGATGGAAAATAAGACAAGAAGAATATTATCTGCAAAAAAGACAGTCAAGGGAAGATGGTCAAGGAAGGCGCAGGTCTACAGTTCTTAGTATTTTCCAAGGAAAACCCCATCCTCAGATGGAGCCAATGTTAACCATCAAATCACTAATACAATCCATTACTATCTATGTTGCCCGGAATCCTCATCTTCTTTGCCATTTTCTTCCTTATCCATCAATTTTAGTTTCTTTTATAGTGTTTTCAAACTTCCTTCATTTATTTTTATTTGAGCTTTTTGTTATGGTTTCATTTGTTTAAGGTTTGGATTTAGTTTGTGAAGAATGATTTTGACCAAAATGCTTATTTGGATGGAGTTCATGGATGCCAATTTAAAGTTTCTCCACTATATAAAAATCTACTACAAAATCTTTGCGTAGCACATGTATGAAAATGAGGTTGCATAAAAGTGCTACAAAATGATTTCAAGGTGTCTTGAGTGGGAAGATGTAGCTGATCAATTCTGTTATCTCCAAATAATGTTACTTTGTATTTTTTGAAAGCCCAGGGTTAGCTATTTTATTAAATATGTGAAGGGTGTTTGCCATACCTTCCGTTTCTTCTTCATATTTGATACTTGTTTGAGATTTTGGCTTTGCAAGATGGCCAGGGGTGGAAAAATAAGTATTATAGACAAATTTGTAATGGAGAGTCCAGATCATCATGAAATATATAATTCCAACATTCAATTCCATCATTTCTACAAGACAAATCAATCTCAAAATTGATGGCAGCAAAAAACATAATATTTTTTAGGCCAGTTTGAGACAGAAACTTCAGACATGGATTCCAAGAATCTGGAGGTGAGTTTCAAAAAAATGAAGGAGGTTTTTGGAAAAAACCATCTCTTCTACAAAAACCTCTCTCAAAATTGCAACAAGTGTTATGTTTTAATTTTTAAAAGGCGCTACGATACCATTATGCAACATTCTGTTATGATTTTTCCTTTTTTTGTCATTAAATTTGGGTGTACTTTCCAAACAGTTGGAGAGGAATATGGAAAATCCAAGAGAGGATTTTGTCAATAAGGGACCTAATAACAAAATATTCTCTTAGTGTTTTCATATCTATTATGGTTTGGGATATTAGAAGTGATTTCTAGACCCTATTTTTCAAAAATTCCCAAGGTTTTCTTTTGCAAAAATATCTACTCCAGCTAATCCCCTAGTTTTTAGGGATTTTGGAATCAAATGTTTCGATGCTTTGAGGATTTGTTGCATCATATTTATGAAAGTATATGATCCTTAACCTATTTTTCTAGTATATGGATAAGGAAGCATATTTCACTGAGATTTGTTTCCAGATTTGGTGTTTTAGTTACTAAATTTCATGAGGATAGCCACAAATTCAAATTGGCTTCCTTGATCTCTTGATGTAATGGATAGAACTAGGAAATGCAATCATTTTTCTATAAAAATATGGAAAGAAGGAAGCATTGAGGGGGGGGAGGGACTTAGAATAGAAATCTAGATATATGACAGTAAGCCTATGAGGCATGTTCTTTTTAATATATTTATACCATTGAAGATCTATGAGGGTTGTTATATCAATATGTCTTTCTATTCTGTTTTTCTTTACTTCTACTTGGATAAAATGTAGATTTTGAGAATCAAAACTTGCCATTGATAGGTAGATCTATGAGCAGCAAAGATTCTTCTGTAGCATGCCTATTTTTTCATTGTTATTATTCAAGCCTTCTTTAAATTTCATTTGACTGAAAGGATCTTTAGGTTTATGAACATTCTACTATTTTGTTTTCTTATCAATTCTTCTACATGTTATCATATACAACTTTTATTTGTTGAACAACTCAAGTGCCTTCAATATTTAGGATATGTTTACTCCATGCCCAATGGAATTCTCGTCATTTTGACCAATTCACCTAAACATAAACATATTTAGACACCTATATTCAAATGTTTCTAGGCTCACCTCATTTGCAGTCTGAGGGTGACTTCTATAGCTAACAAGTACCTTGAATAATCCCTCCAAGTTAACATATTGATGTTTTTCCAGGTTTGCATTGCCACTAATGCGCCATGAGAGACCATCATTATCTTTCACTCACCCTTATGTGTACAGATCTTGTGGGAGTGATTGGGTGTAAGGTACTAGATCTATTAAAATAGATGAAAACAAAAATATTTCAGAGAATAAAAACAAAACAACACAATAGATGAAACCACAACACCAAAATTATACCTTTATTGATAGGAAACAATGTTCACTTTCCTCTTCGAGGGGGAAACCTCCAACAAAACATAAATCTATTACAATAACTCTCAAGACAAAACTTCTCATACCCTCTACTCCTATTTATACTAAATCTATCTATCCAAAAGAACAATCTAGAGGAAGATCCTTCTAGAAGCGGAAGCTTCTATTAGGTCATCTTAGATTTGACTTCTTCCTTATTGCTAGGCCTTATTAATATTGGCCTTTATTACATGGAATTATATTATTCTACCTATGTGAGGGGTTAGGGAGGTTAGGTACCTAACATTTCCTCCCCCTTGAAGAACAACCTTTTCCTCAAGTCTTAAGATGAGGAAATTGTTGTAGAATGGTGGTTGAATCCCAGGTGGCGTTTTCTGGAGTTGTATCTTTCCACTAGACTAACACTTCCTTGATGGTGCACTGACAGAGATGATGCTCTCACTGCTCCAAGACTTCTTTTGGATGCAACCAAATGGAACCTTATTCATCCAACTCAAGGAGACTGGTTTGAATTTGGCACTTAGTTGCAATCACCTTCTTTAAGAAGGAGACATGAAAAACATGATGGATCTTTGAATGAATGGGTAGAGATAAGTGGTAGGCCACCAATCCCACTCACTATAGAATAGTATAAGGACCATAAAATTTGAGATCAATTTTATGACAATGTTCATCTTTGAGTGAAGTTTGCTTATAAGGTTGTAGTCGAAGAAACACCCGATCCCCTTCAGTAAATTGTCATTCAAAACAACCTTGATCTACTTGTTGCTTCATACGATTTTGATCCATGACCAAATTATCTTTGAGGGAATGAAGAATAGCCTCTCAGACTGTAATATTTTTGTCAACCTATTGAACCCTCAAAACCCCTGGCAGGTATGAGAGAACCGATGCTGGATTTTGGCCATATATTGCTTCAAAAGGAGTCATGCGAGTAGTTGTATGGTAATATGTGTTATACCACCATTCAGCTAGGGGTAACCACTAAGCCCACCTATTTTTCCTCTTAGATGCAAAACACCTCAAATATGTTTCCAAACACTTGTTGAGAACTTCAGTCTAGCCATCTGTCTGGGGGTGATAGGCAGTGCTAAGATGCAATTTGGTGCCCTGTAGCTTGAACAATTCTTGCAAAAAATTGTTGGTGAAAGTGGGATGTTTGTCAGAGACAATAGAATTAGGCATGCCATGAAGCCTGAATATATTATCCATGAATATTTGAGCCACTATGGATGCAGTGAATGGGTGTTGAAGAGCATAAAAATGAGCCTATTTGGAAAGACGATCGACGACCACCATGATGACTGACTTATTGCCCGATTTAGGTAATCCAACATTGAAATCCATAGAAATATCTCACCAAATAGCAAGGGGGGTCGAAAGAAGTTGGAGTGTTCCTAGAGCTTTGAATTTTTCTCCCTTGTTGCATTGGCATACCTCACATTCAACCATAAAGGTGCGAACATCTTGTTTCATACCATCCAAGAAAAAATAGTGTTTCACCCATTCATAGGTTTTGGTAAACCTTGAATGCCCAACTGTGGGTGAAGCATGGAGTTTAGAAAGAACCATGGATTTAAATTGTGATTGCTTACATAAATACAAACGGCCTTTATAGTGAATCTCTTCATTGTGCGAGGAGTACCTTGGAGATTCTGGAGAATTGTGTTGCAATTGGTGGATCATGCTATAAATTTTGGGGTCTTGCAACCATTCCTGATGAAAAACTTTGTGCCAATCTGGTATAATAAAGGAGAGGGAGAAAAGGGACCCGTATTCTTCATATTTCCAGGAAAGAGCATCTGCAACTACATTTTCCTTTCCCTTCTTGTAAATGATCTCATAATCATATCCAAATAGCTTGGTCACCCATTTTTGTTGCTCCGATGATGAAATTCGTTGTTCTAAAAACTACTTGAGACTTTGATTATCAATTTTGATTTGGAAGCGCTGACCCAATAAATAAGGACGCCAGAGATCCACAACATGAAAAACAGTTAACATTTCATTTTCATAAATGGATTGGCCCAAATGTCTCTCTGAAATTTGTTTTCTAGTGAAGGCCAAAGGCCTTCCATATTGCATGAGGATTGCCCCAACTCCTTTGTCGGAAGCATCACATTCCAATACAAACATATTTGTGAAGTCTAGAAGTGCTAGGATAGGGGTCAAGCACATAACATCTTTCAAGGCTTGGAAGGAGTGATCTGCAGCTGGAGTCCAAGTGAAAGCATTGTTTTTAAAGAGAGAATTGAGAGGAGCTACAATTTTTCCATAATTCTGAACAAAATTCCAATAATCGCTTGTTAAACCTAGAAAACCATGCAAGCTATTAAGATTTTTTAGGGTGAGGCCAATCCTGCATAGATTCAATTTTCTTAGGATCCACCCGGACAACATCCTTGCTGAAAATATGACCTAGGTATTCCACTTATAAGGCTCCAAAGGCACATTTAGATTGTTTGAGGAAAGGTTGGTGCTTAGAGAGTAGATGGAGAACTTGATTCACATGGGAGAGATGGGATGTCCAACTTTTACTATATATGAGAATATCATCAAAGAAAACTAAGAAAAAATGACGAAAGACATGATTCATAAGACTTTGGAAAGTGGAGGGATCATTACACAAGCCAAAGGGTATTACCAAGAACTCATAGTGACCCTCATGAGTTAGAAATGCAATCTTGGGAATGTCTTGTTCTTTCATATGGATCTGGTGGTAGCCAGAACGTAGATCAAATTTTGTGAAGTACTGAGCACCACAAAATTCATCCAAGAGGTCATCAATGAAAGGAATGGGGAATTTGGCTTTGATTGTGAGTTTGTTAAGGGCATGAAAATTAGGACACATGCACCAAGTACCTTCTTTCTTGAGTACCATGAACACAAGGGAATAATAGGCACTAGTACTAGAAGAATAACACCCGCTTCTAGCAATTCATGAACAACTTTCTCAATTTCATTCTTTTGGGCAAATGGATGATGATAAGGGAGAACATTGGGAGGAAGATTTCCTGGTATGAGAGGGATGGAATGACCATGGACTCCATGGGAAGGGGGAAGTTCCATGGGAGTGGTATAAACAAATTGGTGGTGGGAGAGGATATATTAGAGGTCATGATGCACAAAAGGTGTCTCAACAACATGAATTGAGTGGAGTTGGGAAATAATTCCAAAATGACCCTTTTTGAGGAGATTTTCCATGCGATGGGAACTGATGATCTCATGAGATCCTGTCGTGATGCCTTGAAACTTATACTATTGTCCCTCGTGTTGGAATTGCATGTTTAAGTCCTTAAAATCCATGATAATGGGGCTGAGAGTGCGTAACCATTCGTCACCGAGAACAATGTCACAACCACCTATATCGATAGCAAACATATGGGATTTTAGGTGATACTGACCAATTTGGAGCCGCACATTTTCACATTGTCCCCCATATTTCATGGAACCTCCATTGGCAATCATGATTTGAAAATTATTGATGGAATGAAGGTAAAAATTGACTTTTTGGGCAATGCGGAAATGAATAAATTTATGGGTGCTACCACTATCCACAAGGATGATGAATTTCCTATTTTTAATGTAACCAATTAATTTGAGAGTTTGGGGAGAAGAGAAGCCAGTGAGGGCATTAAGTGAAATCATTGGGTCAACTTCTAGTGGATCAGAGTGTGGTGTCAGATCAGATGGCGGTGGTAGTTCATCCACAGGTGAAACAACGACCTCTTCTTCAGAAATATCCTCAGTCACAACCATAAAAATATTATGTTCCTTACACTTTTTCCCTGAAAAATATTTGTCATCACAATTATAACAAAGATCCTTGAGTTTATGTTTAGCCATTTCGGCCTTGGTTAATTTCTGGATCTTGAGGGGATTTGCAGGAGGGGAAGAAGTAGTGGGATTAGGGTGAGGAGGAAAGGATGGTTTGTGGATCTGGGAGGAGACAATCTGTTGTTCTTCCTTGGCTCGTTGAGTAGCTTCCAACCAAGTCTAGGGGCATGCCATAAGAACATGGGAACAAATTTCATCTTTTAGGCCACTGATAAAGCATTCCTTCAAGAAAGAATGTGACATGGCCTCTGTTGGCATAGGGGCAGACCCAGGGGTTCAACGCTACAACAATGCACCAACAAAACCCTAACTACCGACCCTTTCAAAAACACCTGCGAAGCAGATGAATTCTCACCCAAGGTAGAGGCAGGGGTGGTTGCAGGACTCAAGTGTCTGCAACCTAGCTGGGACAAAGATCTGTGATTACCACACTTAACAGAGCACTTAGCAGTTAATATTCATTAGTATCTAACTCTTATTCACATCATAGGTGTAAACCCTAATTACAGAACAACGCAGTATTCAACAATATCTAACAGATTCAAGCACTTAGCACATAGAAACAGATCAGATCTAACATTTATTCAAAGTACTAAGAACTAAGATACTATATCAGATGCATCTAACATAACTAAAGGCTAAGTAATAAGAATAAATCACATCAATCACACATAGCAACCATAACACAGGATATATGTGGTTCACCCCCAGCCTGGGGCTACGTCCACCAACTCTTCTTCTTCTTTATTATCTTTTGTCAATATCCTTACATGCACAGAGCCTCAAACCCTACTCTGCATAGGACAGGATATCTGAGCGCACCTCGCCAAATCCTCCTTCCCTGAGTAGATCTAGGAACAGAGCCTTACATAGTCTGCGCTTACAGTCACTTGCACTTAGCTCTACGAGTCTGAACACATAGTATGCACAAAGCCTCTAGATCCACACTAAGCCGATTCTACTAGGTCTAGTAACTTCTTCTTACATCGCCTAGGTATCTATTTATACTTTACAAAGTGGGCCCAAACATAGTTAAAACTCATGGGCCAACATCCCATACATGTTACATAAACCCTAAACCAAAAAAGTGCACAAAAGGTGGCACGATCGCACGATCTCTACTTCGCTTGGCGCTTCGTCTTCGACTAGTCCGTCGAAGTCCCAAAATTGGTCAAACATGACCAGTGTTTCCAAAAAACCTGGTCAAGGGCCAACACCCTCCGTTATGAAATGAAAGTGCTCAAATTTGGCGATAAATTATTATACTATCCCAGACTGCTTCAACTTGGTCAAACAGCCTAAATGGTGGGTGCCAGATTCAAAGTGGTCATAAAGATCTGCCACAAACTGTGTCCAAGCAACATACCCTTGGCAGGCCTTTTTTCTCCATTGCCACCATTGCCAATGTTCTGGATCAATATGTAGGATACCATAATGAAGCTTGGTTAAATCATTAGTAATGCTATGCAAAGAGAAATAATGTTCCATTTGGGTGACCCAGCTTGTGGGATCCGAGCCATCAAATTTGTTCACCTCAATTCTGGGAGGGCGTGGGTCTCACGAAAAGTCGGTAGTATGAGGACCTTGGTAATGGGAAGAGTTATGGTCATCCTGATAGGATGGTTGTTTATAAGAGGAAGGGTTTGGGGAATGGCCCATGAAGTTGTCAAGTGTGGCTTTGATATGGGAACATTGGTCCTAGAGAGTTTGAACAATGGAATTGAGTGAGATAAGGTTGGCATTGATATTATTGATGTCCTCTTTGTTCTGGAGGTTGTCAGCAATCAATGTATTGAGTTCTTGGGCTTGGGTGGTGGCCATTTGGAAAAATGGGCAAGAAAATGGGATAGGGGAGACATAGGGGGTTAGGAGGGGTGGGTGGGACCACTGAGAATAAGGGTGTCAAATGATAGGTACCACTATGATCAAGGCGAAAAGGGGAATCCAATGGGATAGGGGAAAAATAAGGGCACTAGAAAAGGGGTCGGGTCCACAAAAAACTTGTGTTAAAAATGATAGGTACCACTGGAATCTGGATGAAGAGAGGAAACCAATGGGATAGGTCCCAAATAAGTGTGCTAGTGGTACCACTATTCTCTTTTATTTTTTATTTTTTTTTAACTCCTGCAGAGTTATACTCCGATCTGAAGAATAATGCAGTATTGAAATGCCCAAATTCTTAATTGGAAGAAACGTGTAGTAATTTCACAACTAGAATGCAGAAGGTAAGGTTGCATGACAATAGGTATTTTTTGTTCTGATTCTATTTCCATCCCAAGGGTTAAGGTATTCAGGGTTTCTATAGACAAGGGTTTTCCCTATGCTATATCTCTCTGATATACATGCGGGGTCCAATAGTAGTAATCGGCCCAATATCTCAGGGCACCAACTAAGGAGGTTAGATCGTTCCCTTAGCCATACTACCTGACTACACAAGTACTAGAGAGTATTTTCTCGATTGTTTTAATCGGTGGCACTATAGTAGTTAGGCGACCAATCGGTTTATCTATGGAGAGCTTCAGGAGATCTAGGTCAATCCATATAGATGTGTTGTCTAATGTGCTACCACTCGAAGGGGTACCAACAGGGGTTACAAGGGTGGCCAACAATGGGCACTTGAGTACCACTTGTAGTTCCTTTGTTTATGCTTCCCCAACTATGGATTTATGCGCTGAACTATAGATCTTTGTATCTTTAAGACACTGAAATACATCTCTACCGTGAAAAAAAATAACCCACAATTTTCTACCAAGGAAAGTGCTCTAATACCACTTGCAAGGTACCAGATCTATTAAAATAGTTGAAAACATAAATATTGCAAATTAGGATAACAACAAAACAACACAATATATGAAACCACAACACCAAAATTATACCTTTGTTGATAGGAAACAATGTTCACATTACTCTTTGAGGGGGAAACCTCTAGCAGAGAAGAGCTCTATTACAATAATTCTCAAGACAAAACTTATCATACCCTCTACTCTTATTTATACTAAATCTATCTATCCAAAAGAATAATCTAGAGGAAGATCCTTCTAGAAGCGGAAGCTTCTATTAGGTCTTCTTACATTTGACTTATTCTTCCTTATTGCTAGGCCTTATTAATATTGATCTGTATTACATGGAATTATATTATTCTACCTATGTGAGGGGTTAGGTCCCTAACATTGGGGGATTGTGTTTGGATTGAAATTAGAGTTTTTTCTCCATACTAGTAGAATAAAATGTGCATTTAAATAATAACAAAAGGATTTTACAAATTATGTGTATTTATATAATTTAATAAACATACAAAATGAGATTTGGTATAAAACTACATGGAAATAATAGCTCCTCTATCAAAAACATCGAGCTCCAATGATGCCAACCTCCCTTCTACTTGTTCTTTCCAAGTCTGTATCTAATTGTTGATGTTTGGAAAACATTGAGAAGACAGTCTCCTAGATTAATAATTAATAATATAATAAGTAATAATAATAATAAATAGTTATTTATTATCTAAGGGACACATCCTTTCACGGATAGTCACCATATGTTCTCTATATATGGAACACTCATCATTGTAATAATATATCGAATCTTACATATTCATTCTCATATGAAAAATCAACATGGTATCAGAGTTGGACTAGGCTTGACTCCCTCATGGGAGGGCCCAAGAAAATGAGAGTGGATTATTGTACTGTAAATTTGCTATTGCATGGTTGTAAGAGACATATGGTGAAGGGTAATTCTTGTTATTGCATTCCATACACTGTTGTTGCATAGTGCCTTCATGGACCTATGAAGGAGGAGTGTGGAGGTTTACATGGTATCACATCTCTGCTACCACAGCAGGAGCCAACTCTGTATGCATCAACTTCGAAGGTATTGGTCGGCCTTAGGATCGACAAGGACGAGTTGAGGAAAATATTGATCATCCCAGAGTATCTAAAAATTACCATGGTGGAACCTATGAGGAATAATGAATTTGTTTTTGATGAAGATCAACATTCTTGGGACGACACTAACACTATGCTGAAAGTTGCAGTTATTGCATTTGTTAATTCAAAGAGCATAGGATGTAGAGGCCCTACGTTGAAGGCTCAGCTTCAGAAATTATCAATGCAGAGTAGTTATTTGATCTTTTAGATGTTAATCCCTCAAATTTTCTTCATTATGGGAGATTGAGCACTTGGTGGACCCACGCGATTACAATGCAGTGTCCCTAGTCTGCAAGAGGGCGTTAACATGGTGGGAATGAGCAGAATCCATCATTCCACCACGGGTAAACAAATAGGGCACCAAAAAAAAATATGGTTGTTGATGAATATTCCATTGGAACTTATTTGTTACTAAATGACCAATGTTTGATATCTTGTGGAGTTAAGATATCTTGTGAATGAGATTTCAACACAATTAAGTCACTGGAATTGGCATTGGTTGTTCACTTAGACCATAAATAACATTGTTCAATAAATGTGGTTATTTATGAATGGGAAATCAAGAATATTGGAGAAAAATCACTCAACATTTGTAATTGAAGGCCATTTCGAATGAAAGCTATATTTTAAATTAATCGCTTTCATAAATAAAGTGATGATGAAATTTTTGTTACTTGGTGTCTACATAGTTTATTCGGTTTATGTGAAAGAGGGCACAAGATTGTGGTGTTTTATGTGTACAATCCTGTAGCATCAAAAACAATATTGTAGTCAAACTAGTGTGTTGTAGGATTGGGATTTGTGTAAATGTGGTTGCAGGGGTGATGAAGTCATTATGGAAGGAAAATTGGTGTACGAGAAATCCATGGCAACTCCCTTGGTGACAAACCTAAAGAAATTGAGAGACCTAAAGAAATTTAGAGACTTTGATTCTAATCTAGTAGACCCCTCCACGTACTGATAGTTGATTGGCTCATTGATGTATCTGGTTAATACTAGGCTAAACATTTTCTTTTCTATGAACAAGTTGAGCCAATTCTAGGTGGAACTGATACATGAGGATTGGATAGTCGCAAAGCACATTTTGAGATATTTGTGTGGCACACTAAATTGTGGTTTAATATATGTCTTATGTTGATGTTTGAGGCAACATCATGAGACGTTCTCCCTTGTAGGGTCCTATGTGGACTAGTAGGGGAAAATGTGAAATTCATTCTGACGTGCCTTAGATGGTCATATGAAGGAACCAAAACATTGGTTTCATGAGGAAACCTCGATATGTCTTGGGGGACATTGGTTCCATGATGGAACCTTGATGTGTCCTAGAGATGTTTGAGGTAACAACGTGGGACATTCTCTCTGGAGGGTCCTGTGTGGACTAGTAAGGGGGAATGTGGACTTCATACTAACATGCCTCAAATAGTTAGATGAAGGAACCAAGACAATGGTTTCATGAGGAAACCTCGATATGTCTTGTGAGACATTGGTTCCATGAGGGAACCTCAATATGTCTTAGACATGTGTTCCACGAGGGAATCATGAGATGTCTAGTATGGACACAGTTCATGAGTGAAACTTGAGGTTGGACACTTCAGGATATTGGGGTGTCTAGTATACTTGCATGTACCCAAGGCGAAAAGTACCAAGATAGACCCTTAAGGAATAAAAGATACACTTGTGGGTACAGTGAGTCTTCGAAGTCATACCAGATCTACATCCCTAGTCAAAGACAGATTAAGGTGAGCAGAGATGTTACCTTTAAGGAGGAGGTAGACTTCAAGATATCTAGAGGATATCACATGGAGATTGATAGTGAGAGACAAGAAGAGATGGTGCCTTCTCCCCCTCACCCTCCAACAATTAAGAGGGAGAAAATTGAGCCTATTGATCCAATTGATATTGTTGATCTTGTAGCTCCAGATGATGTTCCCAGAGATATTGTAGTAGGTCGGAAGAGACCTACATGGGCTCGTCAGACTCTGCAGAAGGCAGAAGGACATGAAGATCCTCATGGTACCTTCTAAGAGAGAAAGAGACCTCAGATATATTCGTTATATGCCACAACTATGAGCCACATCATTGATTCTAAGCCTTCTTGTTATGATGACGCATCTAGTCAACTAGTATGGAGAGATGCCATGATGGAGGAGTATCATTCCATCATGAATAATTATGTGTGGGATATTGTTTCAAGACTTGAGGGGAAGTCTGTAGTGACTTGATCCAAGTGGATATATAAGATCAAACACATAGCTGATGGGAGAATCGAGAAGCACAAAGTGAGATTTGTTTCTAGAGGATTCTCTAAGGTGGAGGGAATATATTATGAGGATACATTTGCTCCTATTGCTCGATACACTTCTATCCGGATGATTATTGACCTTGTATCATCCATGGGTTGGAGACTACATCATATGGATGTAAAGACAACATTTCTCATTGGAGAGATTGAGGAAGAAGTATACATCAAGCAGCCATATGGTTTCATGATACATGAGAAGGAGTCACATGTGTGCAGGTTGAAAAAGGCCCTGTATGGACTCAAGCTGATCTAGATTATTTTCGGCATGAAATGAGAGCAGAGATATAATAAAGAAATGCAAAGAGATATCGTTGATATCCAACAATATAATATAAATGTATCAGATATGCAACCATAAACACAAAGATACAGTAATAAACGATTTCTATTAATGAAAGAAATGATCAGAGACTGTAAAAATACAGAGTGAAAGACTTGTTAGAATGGTGGCATCTTATCTCCGAGAAGAGATGTAATGGCTACTTGCATTCGTAAGAAGATGATTACAATGAGGCTCCGAAGGCCTTTTTACAATAACCCAGAATTCCAAAAACCCTAGAAATCCAAAAACCTAACCCTAGGAGATGAAGCACCAAAAGTCATGTAGGCCCCGTTTGGGTAAGTTAGTACATTAACTTCCCGAGGTCGTAACTTTTGCATACAATCTCCATTTTAGGCGTATGATAGCCCATTGGAAAGGTATCGTCAAGGAGATTCATTTTGGGGGCTCAATCATATTGCAGGTAATCATTGAGAATCTCAATCCCGAAAAACCTTCATTTAGGCCCTCAAAATGGCCCCAGAAGTTAAAACTGCTAAAAATAGTAAATTGCCAAAATTCCCAGAAAACTGTTTTGATCCAGTTGGAAAAGGTGGGTGGCCACCGATATCCACCTGTATCAAAATCACTCACCTTGGGCTTGGTATGAGAGGATTGATGGACACCTGATGAGTTTGGTCTTCAACAAAAGTGTTTTTGATCCCAACCTGTACTGCAAGACTGTTAATGGTGAGTCCCTGATTTTGGTCCTCTACATTGATGATTTATTCCTCAACAGTACAGAGAGCCTTATTGTTGAATGCAAGTATGTGTTGGCCTCTGAGTTTTAGATGAAGGACTTTGGTATGATGAAATAATTCTTGAGACTAGAGGTGTGGAATAGAACTGATGAGATCTTCCCGAGTCAGGGGAAGTACACAGTTGAGATATTGAAAAAAAAAAGTTTTGGATGTTGAACTGTAAGCCCGTGGCTACACCAATGGTGATGAATCTAAAGAAAATAAGTGTGTTTTATTCTAATTCCAACAATATTGATCCGACCATGTACATAAAACTAATTGGATCATTGATGTATCTGCTTAACACCAGACCAGATATTTTCTATGCAGTGAGTGCACTCAGCCAATTTATGAGTCAACCGCAACAGACACACTTGATTGTTGTGAAGCATGTGTTGGGATACCTAAGAGGCACAGTTGGACATGGTCTAAGATATACTTCCAGTATTAACATGTGATTGTAGAGATATATTGACTCTGATTGGGAAGGGAGCGCAATGGACAGGAAGAGAACCTCTGGGTGTTGCTTCACTTTGGGATCTGCCATGGTTTCTTGTTGTAGAAGAAAAAAAACTTTTGTGGCCTTGAGCACTGCAGAAGTAGAGTACATTTCATTGAGTGTGGAAGTATCCGAAGCAATGTGGCTTCACGAGATTCTTGCATATTTATTTGGACATGTGTTGGATTCCACCGTTATTTCGAGACATGGTGCAGAGGAAGGAAATATTGGTGCAGTACCTTCATACAAATGAGCAGGTTGTTGATGTTCTTACCAAACCCCTTGCCAGGACGAAGTTAGAGTACTTCCATGACAGACTTGGCATGGCAGAGAATGCCTCCCTTGCTGGGAGAGAGTGTTGATGTTTGTAGCTTCTTGAGACATTCTCCAAATCGTACTCCTCTATGAATGAGTTGAGTTGATATGTGAGGACACTTATCCAAGAAGGGATAAGTGGGTTTGGGTTTTTTATCACCTATCCTAGGGATAACTAAGGAGATCTTGTCTCAAGGCCCACAGGTCCTAAACATGGAGTGTCAAGAGCCAGATAACTTAAGCATGGCCCTGGAGGGCCCCTCTTTTCTTCAGTGCAGTCCACATATCACCAACAACAGTATTCATCACGCTGGCTTAGTCCTGAAATGACAATGAGTCTTTCTCCATGAGTTAATAAGTTCGGGTATCATGGTATGTATCGCTCCGATTTTTAAAACATTTAAACATGTTGCATTGAATATTTCTGGATTTTATAACGTTTGCTTGGCTTTATTCCCTTTTCCTTGTCCAAACCTGGGAGGGTTACATGGTGCCCTAGTAAGTTAGTTTCCTTTTAGGATAGGTTGTTACCTAGTGGATATGTGAAGAGTCATTGCCCATTCCCTCCATACTTACCATTTTCCATCTTTATCCCCTCCATCTATCCACATTTTTTGGCATTGGGGAAGGCTCCACTTGGAAATCATTGTACCTTACATCATGGGAAGAAGGGGCTAAAGGCCTAGGGGGGAATGTAGCTGGAAAAAGTTAAGAGTCGAATTTAAAACTTAGAGATGCTTCACCCAGGGATCCCCAAGAAAACATTGAAACATTTATTAGCAAGAAAAGGGGACCCACATATGCATAAAACACTCAAGGCATTTGTTGGTGGATAAGAGGTCTCATCATGAGCCAACCTATCATGACCATGAACATGTAGCGGTAGGACACTACCACCAAACTGGTCAACAATCCAGGGTAGTGGCTCTTGGTTACATGACAAGGATAAAGGGGGTCTCATCACGAGCCAACCTTCTCATTTCCATGAAATGTTTGTGGGTGACACTGCCACTAGCTAGTCACCAAGCCAGGGCGATGGCCATCAACTCTTTCCTTGCAGCATGAAGAAAGAAAGATAAAAGAAGAAAGAAAAGATAAAAATAAATCGAAATCAGTGGGATTGGAAACATTTACATCTATGACAAGGTGCATCTCACCCTCAACAAAGGAACCCATAGGTGAGTGTTACATTTCCCTGCTATCACATGCACGCCATGCCCAAAGTTTATTGTTGTCATCGCCTCATATGTTTTCATGATTTGGATCAAGATACACTGGGGAAATGACCTTGACGTAACAGAGATTGGCCCAATAAGACACTCTAAGACCATTCCAAACCCTAGACTTGTCAAGTTGCATAACGTTTTGAGCATTTGTTTGGGTTTAAGGGGGTTTTAATGCACATGTTTGGGCGTTTTAATTATTAGATGTGATTTATGTATTATGATGGTTGTGACTTATGGACCCCTGGAGGGTGTACTTGTTGTCTTTGCAAGACCTTTCCCGGTGAACAAGTACATGGAGAGATGACTAGCTCAGACCTTCATGAGGGCTCAAATCCCATTTGATGGATGTTGAGACCCCAGCCAAGGGGCAGGATGAAGATGAAGGGATTTTGCCAAGAAGAAGAAGGATGTATCCCTTAGAGGCACTTTGGTGGACCTAGACCCAAGCGACAATGCCTTTCCCACCTGAACGATGGCCTTTAGAGGCCTTGGATGTCACCCATACAACGTTAGACATTTCTACATGCAGTGGTTCTAACCTTAGGGGTAATCATGAGGTTATTGACACGTGTGGGTAGGGTTTTTGTCTTTGGAGGCCCAACGTTTCACTCCCTGAGCCCAACATTCCATGAAACAGGTCCAACGTCACCCTAGAAGGGAATGACATCACCCCTAGGAGGGTATTTACATGAAAATTTATTTTATTTTGTCCATAATTTAATTTTGTAAGAAACTGGCCAGGTTGGCCCTGATATTTTGACCTAAAATAATTAAAGGTCAAATTTTGTTATAAATAAACATAAAGTGACATTCATTTTATCCTAACTCTTACTTGGGAGGGTAGAGGTCAGACATTTTCTCCCTACTAAGGGTTATTGGCTAAAATAGGGAGGGCGCTACTCTTTTAAGGCGTTTTTTGGCACTTGGAAACATTTTATGAAGTTTTGTGGTAATCTTGCATGGTTTTACATGATTATTCTTGGTGCAAGTAAGTAGATTTTACTTTTTCATTGTAAATGTATATGGTAATAGTTTTCTTGCTCATACAAGATTATGAAATTGCATGCTTTAATTAATGTTTGAAGTAAGAAACTTAAAGGGCTAACTTTCTTGCTTTTCATTTGCCTAGCTTTATTGAATTGATCTAATAACTAGTGAAACCCTGGGGCCCTAAATTGCTAGCTCTCTAGAGGTTTATACTTAGTTATTATGCAAAGTACTTTTCATCCATAAAAATCTGAGAAGAACGAGGTGATAGGGCCTAGAAGTGCCTACACCCTAGCTTCCTCACTTCTTGAGGTCAAACCTAGGAGGACTTAAGGTATGATTCCTCATAGGTCTTTCTCGTTCTTGGATTATGTGTAAAATCACTTGCTATCAGCCTTGAAGGAAGCCACCTACTTGACTCCACTACCCTTAGAAAGGAACTAGTCAAACCTCACTCTTTGACAAGTATCTTCAAACTCAAACTACAAACCTTTTCCTACTTGATTACCCTAATAACTCTAACTAGTTAACTAACCTAGCTTAGAGATACTAACAACCACTTAATTACTGCACTGTTACATCCATTGTTTGCAGTCTATATCTGCCTACCAATCACCTTAGAGCAACCCATAATTTGTACAAGGCAAGTTACTATCAATATATGCTCAAGTGTTTGTTCAATTACCTTAGCAGAGTACATTTCTAAAACTTGTTTACTGTTGTCATTACATTTATTTTACTATTGTTACATTTAACATAGACAACCTATTTAAATCCAATTGTTGGTTGATATATTTAGAGAACTCACATAAGGCAAAGTATTATCATTGATGCTTTAAATGCTTGTTCACATTGTCTGCACAAGTGTGTTCTTGTTGATACAAATTGTTATTTCCTTTAATGCTTGTTGTTGTATTGGTAAGGGGCGGGTACACTTTATCTTTCTTTTGCTTCATCCTTCAAGACTTAAACTTGACTTGAGTGACGTAGAGAGAGGGGTAGTTTACTTATCATTTATTTCCCTTCATCAACCCACTAGGTCTAGGGACATCTCCCTTGGAGAAGGTTTTTCCTCCTAAATAGAAAAGGGTATCCTATTGGGGTGACAGTGATAGGACTACCCTCATGTTATGCCAATCTCAGCCTACTTTCCTTTAGGCTTTGGGCAAGTACAAATTGTGCGATAATAGGGCTTATAGCCCAAACATCCCTTGTGGAGAGCACATGGAGACACATCCCTTGTGTAGAGAACTTGAGGACATGTCAAGGGAGTTGAGCTTGACATCACACACTATGGGGATTTGACCCTAGTGTTTCTAGAGGGAGTAGCCTCCATAAGTCCACATGGGAGTGCCATGTGTGGCAGACATTCTCCATATTGTACTCCTCTATAATTGAGTTGAGTTGATATGTGAGGACACTTATCCAAGAATGGATAAGTGGGTTTGGGCTTATAGCCCAAACGTCCCTTGTGGAGAGCACATGAGGACACATCTGTTGTGGAGAGAACATGAAGACATGTCAAGGGAGTTGACCTTGATGTCACACACTATCAAGAGTTGACCCTAGTGTTTCTAGAGGGAGTATCCTCTAGAAGTCCACATGGGAGTGCCATGTGTGACAAACCGTTTTCTACAATGTACCGAGTAAGAATTAGGTGGACCCTCTCCTAGATTGGGCTACAGACCAAGGAGGATAGGATGCATTTATCACAAAGGTGTACTTTTGGTAAATGGGCCCATGCATAGTCCTTCCTTGATCATGACAAGGAATAATATGGACTCGAGGTGCTTGAGGTGCTTTCCACGTGTCAATTAACATTGGGCTAACATTCACTCACATGGGTGTAACTGTGGTGAAAGACCCTGGTGTGGTCTTTGTCCTAGTCATGGAGATTTAACAAGGAATGATAAATACTCAAGATGCTAGATGCTATCACATGCAGACCCAGAGTGAGCCTGATCTGAGAGAGAGTCAGTTGAATCGAAGGGAGATTCGCAGGGAGAGTTTCCCCTCAATTCAGGTGGGAGAGAGACATCTCCAAGGACTGATAGACTAGTGTCATGAGTCTAGGGCGAAGTTTGTATACTTCAGAGAAAAACTTGACATGATGCAGAATGGATCCCTCATTGACGGGGAGTGTTGATGTTTGGACAACATCGGGAAGATATTCTCCTAGATTAATAATTAATAATATAATTAATAATTATTAAATGATATATATAATAAGTAATAATAATAATAAATAGTTAAATTTATTATCCAAGTGACGCATCCTTTCATGGATTGTCACCATATGTTCTCCATATATGTAACACTCATCATTGTAATAATATATCGAATCTTACATATTCATTCCCATATGAAAAATCAACACTAATCAACATCAAAAAATGCTTCCGATTGGGGAAAATATGGAGAAAAAGAATTGAGTGTTGAAGTAAATAATGGAGAAATGGGTTGCAATTTTGTTTTATTTGTATAGAGAGAGAAACACACACATGATTTTAACACATGCGCCAATTTTTACATAAATAAAAATTTTGTGCATTTAATGTGTCCATAAGGCGATTGATTGGATGGAGCTTCGACATGGGATGAATCCATTTAAACATGAACAAGTATGCGTTCTTAGAAAACACACATTTCTAAAGTTCACAATGAGTGTGCATTCCCATTGCAATGAATTTGGGAACCCACTTCATGCACCCACCCATGTATTTTTGTTATAAGGCAAGGTTTCAACTTTATCTTCCCTCTAATTATAAGCTTGGATTCTCTATCATTCGTCAAATTAAAATACCAAGTACAACAAAGATCTAGGAAACCTTTGAATTTTTTTCAAAAGGTAGGTAAACATTTTCCTAGTTACAACTTGCTTATGTAGCAATGTAACAATGTTCATGAATAATTATAGTAAAATGTTTGTGATATTTTTTTGATAAATAGTAAAATGATCAAAAGGTAATTATATTTTGTAGTAGACTATTGCCTAGATTTTAAGTTTTTTTAATATTTTTCTTGTGATTCATTGAGTTTGAAAAAACTAAAAAATAAGTATACACTCTAGTTTCAATTTCAAATTTTAAATAAAATAACAAAAATCTAAAGATTTAATTGTAAAGCATTTTGTATTCCTTTGTATCCACTAGCCATTACTTTTTTAAATCATACATAATATTTGAGGCTTGATGTAAAAAAAAAGATTACTATAAATCATACATAATATTTGTTTGTGAGACTTTGTACAAAGAAAAACACTATAAAAATCTAAACCTTGTATTTCTTTTATTCCTCTTCCTCAACCAATGTTTTTGTAATATTCTTAATATCACCAAATTGTATAATTCCATTAGTTGTATAATTCCACAAGGCCTATTAGATTTGAAATTATTATTTATGAATTTTGTTTGAAAAAATCATTTGTGTCTTTTATATTGTATCAAATTTAACTTTTACATGTATAAAAAATGATTTGAATTGATACAAATCCCTTAATTTACATATAAGCAAAGTCCCTTAATTTACATATAAGCAAAGATAAGTCATAATACATAAAATATTAAAAATGTTGACTGATATGACAATTCTTAACTTCCTAAATATCAAGGTAATATAAATGGTTTAATTTAAAATGATTCATATATTATATAATAAATATAAAATAATTCATATATTATGTAATAAATATTCTTTACACTTCAATATATCCATTACTTTATTAAAAAATCAATTGATACAATAATACAACTAAACATTATGACTATGCAACCACCATTATCATACTTGTCAATTAATACAATAATACATTACTTTACCATTATCATACTTGTCAATCAATACAACAAGGTTATGTTGTAGCGTAGTCTTTGCCAACGAGGTTTGAAAGCAAATTGTGGAAAATGGGGTCGAATTGTAATTGACGGAAGTGTTCGGTGCAAAATGTATATCACAGAAATGTTGTGTGCAACAGGTATATCATGGAACATGGGGAAAAAGTAAATGACGCTTGGCATGTAGAGCAACATTTATTTTTTGAAAGTATATAACAAACATTTATTTTTTGAAAGTATATAACAAACTATAAATTTGTTGATAGTGGAAGAAAAAATTTGGAAATTTAAATGCATTTTCCATATGGACTGGTGAAAGATAAAAATGTATGAAGACATAAAATTAAAAGGAGATAAGAAAACAATTTTATTTGAAATATGTAAAAAAATAAAAGTTTGTTGCATGCTACTGGAAATTTTGAAATGTATATGACGGAAATGATGTGTGCAACATGTATATCACGGAACATGGGGCATAAGTAATTGACACTTTTTATGTAGAGCACCATTTATTTTGAAATATATAAAAAAATAAAATTCTATTACATATAAAAATTTAAATGCATTTGTGAACATGGGGTATAAGTAAATGAAGCTTGGCATGTAGAGCACCATTTATTTTGAAATATATATAAAAAAAAAAAATTTATGTTACATATAAAAATTTAAATGAATTTGTCATTCAGACTGGTGAAAGATAAAAATGTATGAAGACATAAATTTAAAAGGAGATAAGAAAACATTTTTATTTGAAGTATGTCAAAAAATAAAAGTTTGTTACATACTACTGGAAATTTTGAAATATACAAAAAAATTAAAGTCTGTTACATATTAATTGGAATTTCAATGTGTTTGTAATGTAGACTAGGATTAGGGCTCCCGCGGACCATTAGAGAAATATGTACAAGAAACAAGATTGTAGAAAGAAGATAGAGTGCAATACCTGCAAAAAAAAAAATGGAAAGGTATAAGTGTTTGCCTACACATGTATATTTAAGAAAGTGGAATAACTGGGTTGATAAACAAAGAAGGATGTGATCAGTAGACTTACAGTGAAGGTACATATGAGCCCTTTGGCTATTTGCTTGGAGCTGTCATTTCATTGATGTCGTCGACGACTGCGGTTTCAATGATGTCGTCAATGACTACTGGAATCCTGCCAACTGCCTGTTGTCTTTCGTTGGCAGCTTGTTTCAATTGCCTTTCGAGCCATTCTTCATTGTAGCTTCTCATTGGGGTGACGTTGATCTCATTCCATATTTTTATGTTGAAAAGATCATTTTCTAATTCCCGAAAGTCGATAGAAAGATTACAGAGAGCCTGATGAATTTCCTCATTCTGTACTAAATATTTGACTAGCCAGTAGTGGACGTGAGCTTGATCAAATTGAAGGATGTTGTAAAAATTTTCTAGAGACAAAGCCTTAAACATAGAAACATGTTTATCAAACTCTTGCCTGGTTAAGGGCAAGGATTTCGCCATTAAGTCAGGGTCTTGGAAGTCATTTGTTTTCCCAGCTAAGTCTATATTTGACAGCCTTGTGAATAACTTATCTTTCTTAGATATGGCTTGTTCACATGACTGAACAATGAGATGCAGGTTCTTCATTTTTTCTTTCCAACATGCATTCAATTGACTGATCTAGTTTTTGGATGGAAGATGTTGTTCTCTTCTTTTTGTTTTTGTCATATTGTTGACAATGGTGCCAAAACGAAGGATCGTTTTTAAAAAGAATTTTTCTTCATTTTTAACTCGGCCTGCAAATGTTCGAGCAAACTATGTGCCCTGGTTCCAAGGGAAGTGATGGTTCGTGATCTTTTCCATGCCTCAGTAACTAGTTCCATTTGTTTTTTGATATTATTCTCCACATATCCTCTATAGGATGCGAGCAGGGTGGAGGATGGTTTTATGTTCGTTGTAGGGGTGGCAGACATGGCTATTGCCAAAGGATTGACAAGAAATGGGATAGGAATGAAAGCGTCTTCCAATTCCTTGACCCGGTCCTTCAGTCTGGCATTCTCCGTCTCGATGCCTCCAATGGAATCATGAACTGCTTCTCCTCTCGCGGTGTGAAGTTGACAGATTTGGGGCAACCGCCTGTTGGCAAGGTCAACCTATGAACGAGATTTCCCTTTCTTATTTTTAACATCATTTTTCTCAATTATCATTTTTTTGGATTGGCTATCAAAAGAAATGCTCTGGAACACGAAGGATTCATCTTCGTTAAAATGTTTAGTAACGAATATGTCCATTGGATTTCTATGGTGGATGGTTTCTCCAGGATGATCAAGGAAGCATAGCATGATATCCAGATCAGTGTCAAGTTCCATGTTCTCACTCTGAATTTCCATCTCTTTCGCCTGCCCCACAATTTTTTTTCTCTTCTTCTCTAGTGGAAGCTTGTGAGAACTATCAATTTTACAGTGAGGAGGGTCGTTATCTTCTCTTCCGTTTGAATAACTCTGAGTTTATTTTTTGTTGTGGAGGGTCGTTGGAGAGATGCTCCGAGATGTCTTACTTTTTGGAGTGTTATTTGTCGATTGAACACTCTTATCACTGGGGCCTTTCCCCTATTGCATGTACAATTTAGTGCAGCTTTGCACTGTGTCTATGTCGCCAACATCAAAGGCAGGAATGTTGCCACCACTGTCTCTGTTTTCGGGCATGTGTTTTTTTTAAAAACAATCACCGAGGCCAAGTGTTTGTAAATGTTGTCGAAAAATATCATAGGGGTCAAACCCTCTTATGATTTTAGCATATCTCAGGTTGGAGATGCTAGAATGTGCTATGAATTCGTCAATTTTGTTGATATTTTTCAACACGAACTCCCCTACTTTCCAAGGCAGAGGAATGAACTGTTTTTTTCTTCTTCTTTTGCAACAGATGGAACCAGTAGTTGTATTATCGTGCTACTTTTGCAACAAACATTTTGTCCGTAATGTGACATGGAAGGAGAGTAGGTTTTTTCGTGGAGCCAAAAAATCTTATGACAGTGTAATTATCCAAATGTTAGACTATCCCCTTCTTGTCCAAAAAACTAGTTTCCTATTCAGATATGTTGGGAGAATCTTCTCCTAACAATAAAACTTTGAAAACAGACACGAAGCCATTAAAAAACTCATAAAACAGTGGGAAGCATTGTGCTTCCACAAGGCATGGTACCAGAACATTACTGGGTAGAATTCACAATTGACATTCTTGGACATAGACAGTTGTGGAAACTGACAGGAATGCACTATTGCAAAAACTAAATAGGACGACATATAAAATTTATTTTCCCTTTTGAAGCTTGACAATTGGGAATAGATTTCATGGGAAATTAACCTGCCCCAATAAAAAATGGCTTGTTCGTTGACTATGATATACAAAATATAAAGAGCCATCTAAGAAACAATTGTTGTGGACTCCTGTCCCATTATTCTTGTAAACGGCCAGGCAATTTCATGAAATGGATTTCTAAATGAACTAACCTGCAATCTTGTAATATCTTCAGGAACTAGAAGCGGGTTTTCCAAAAAATGGGGCAAGAGGTCCAACCCATTATTATGCTTTGCTAAGAACTGTTTGCAATCTTCTCCTATGAACGTCAATGTTGGCTCCGACAATCTTAGCATCTAGCAGAAGACCTGAGGTGAAAAAGAAATAGAAGAGCGGTCCCACAGTGGAATAATTCTTTTGTCTGAAATAAATTTATCAGCACACCAAGAGACCAGACCCTTACAGTCAAAAACCTCAAGGACACAACCTGCATGAGAAATCTCAGAGGTCCAAATTACTTGGTTCTCTGTGGCAAAGATTGAGTAATAAGAATATGCCCTGGACCACTGGAAGTTCTGGTCCTCGTGCCCGAAGATGTTCACTGTGTCTCCACAGAAATGTTGTCGAGCTGATGCCATAGGTTTATGAGAACGTTGGTTTTCTCCAGATGATGGATTAAATGAACAGTTAGAGTTGATAATGTAACTCTCTGATAAATCTTGGTTAAATGATTATGAATGGGAAATCTCCTCGAGCCTTTCGCTGATTAATGACAATCTATATGGGTGGTGCATGATGAACTGTTAGCAGTAACACTTACTTATTGCATATTTAGAAATGCGAAGGTGGCAGATACGACGAAGAGCAATTAAGGATTGGAGGTTTCGTGAACGTGCGAAGGCCACGACGTGTGAATGACATTTCATGATTTTGAAATCAACACTCGGAAGGGATAATATAACCTCCCACAAATCTTGGTTTAATGCACATCAATAGGAGATATCCTCGAGCCTTTCACCCATAAATGTAAATCTATACGGTTCCTTCATGATGTCCTATTAGAATTAAATGTTAGTAATTGCATATTTAGAAACAAGATATGTATATATACATAAAAACTATTTTTTTTCTTTTATTATAGACAAATGAGAAGCTGACGGAGATGGCGGAGAGAAAGGAAAGAATGGCAAGCTCTAAAAAGCAGTTAGATGGTATTCAAAAAAGGGTTACGGGGATACTCAGGACAGGTGAGTGTTCCACGGTCAAATTTTATGTATCAGAATTTTTTACTGCAAAATGTGTAAAACAGAAGAGATCATGATGGGGCAGTTCAGCGGTCGGTTTGTATATTTTCGGAATTCTAGTAAAGTGGCTAAGTATGGAATAGGGAAATTGCTAATTGCATGCCTAGAAATAAGATCTTATATATAATTGGCACTTTCTAATTGCAAAGGGGCGCGGGCACAGGAAACAATGACTAGGAACTAAATATTTCTTCAACCCTCCAAACCAACGATCTGCCAAAGAAATTCAAAGAAATGGCGAAGTATGGAAAGCGGATAGATGGGCTTCAAAATGGGGTGACAATAGTTCCACAAAAGATGCATGGACCCGATAGTTAAATTGTATTTCTCAGAAGTTTTCAGTGAAAAATGTATACCATGGAAGAGGGCATGATAGGTGGACCGTAATGCGGAAGAGGGTGTGATTTGAGTCCAATTCAAAATTGGTATATCATGGAAGCGACAGTATTGTCCGCAGGCCATGGAACAACATAAGTCCAATCTAGAGCCCGCCTACCAGGAATTCGCGGTTGGAGAAGTGTCTCGGTATGGAATGGGGAAGCGGTCGATCGGTGTTGCGATAAAAGAGCACAAATGCAAGTATGAACCCGCAAGATCACCCACGCATGAAGCCATACATTTTTGAAAAAACGAATAAGTGATGAAAAGATAAAGTTCAAGGAAAAGAGAAATGGATATTTAGCCAAGTATAGAAGACTTAAAACAAGGACCAATATATTCACATCTGTAACATATATCCCATTTTCGTGGAAAGATATATACTTGGAAAGAATTGCGAAGTTGGCGGGAACAGAAAACAACGACCAGGAATACGATCCATGAGTTTACTTGGTTCTTGCTTGTATGCTTCATCTGTTAATTTGTATATCGTGGAACTCCGAGGCATTTTATTATCCAGCCAGCCCACAATTTCGGCTGTCAATTTGTATAGTGCAGAACTATGGGTGTTGTTTGTAGGACACAGAACTATAGAGAAAATGCTTTTCCCTTTAATATAGCTTTTGTGGCGCAAATGTGGTATGGCTTGTTTTATCACTTTTCCATCCGTAAACAAAGTCAATCTTGAGCCCGCCAACCCTGGAGCCCATCTGTCAATTTGTAAATCGCGGAGTTCCGAATGTTGTTTGGAGGTCATGAAAAAGTAGAAGTACAATGTTGACCCAACCAGCATGCAAGTCTACCTGTCAATTTGTATATCACGGAACTCTAGGTGCTAGTTGTAGGGCACAGAACAATAGAGGGTCAATTTAAAGAAAGGGGAAGCGCTCGTTGGAAACCTGTGAATCTGCCAAGCCTTGCAACAAGGCATTTTTGGAAAAAAAATGATTAAGTAACCAAAAAGAGAAACTACAGGGAATAAAAGAGTGGGAAAATAGAAAGGCGGAAGGCATTTTTCGTAAGCACAAATTGGTTTCAAAGAACCCCCATTGTTGCAAAACCATCATTTTCTACTAATTGTCACAAATGCATTGTTGAATATTAGATTTTATTGCAACCTGTGTGTGTAAGTATGTTCTTGATACATTCTTACATGACTGTAACATATTAACTTAACTATTAAACTTCATTTTCTACTAATTTCCAGCAAATTCTTTGTTCAAGATTAGATTTCATTGGAACATGTGGGTGTAACTGTGTTCTTGATACATTCTTCCATGACTGCAACATATTAAATTAAGTATTAAACTTCTTGCATTATGTGTTGTTAGAATTAAAACTTAATAATTGCATGTCTAGAAACAAGAATAACGATTTTGTTGTAGGATTGTACATTGGTATTGCTATGTTCTATCTATGTTACGAATAGAATTGAACATTGGTTTGAAACTATGTAATCCATTTTTTGTTTGCATAAAAGGCTGGTGGATTGACNAATAGCAAATCCATTTAAAAAAATAAGAAAAACGTCGAGTATTGTACATCTATCCTTAGAAATTGGACCCAGTTCTTCGGGCCAAAACATTGAACGTATCTTCCACAAACACAGGCATGAGATCCATAGTATGCAAGATCCTCACAGTTTTCTCCTCGATGAATCATCCTATGCTGAAATTGATAGTTTTCAGAAGCTTCCCGTGAGGAAGAAGATGAAAAACGTTGAAGGGAAAATGGAATAGCCCTTAACTGAAACTGCCTCTGCATAGTCAAAACAAATTTAGGAGAACAAGTTATGTCCAATTTCAGAGGCCCAAATTAGTCCATTCTGGGTGGAAGGAGATGACTAGTAGAAAAATGCCTTGTAGCAGTGAGAGTTTTGGACCTGATTCCGGAAGAT
>JASDQU010710086.1:27955-47557 GCA_032191745.1 Picea mariana
AAAAGCGAAAGCATACGAGATGAAGGGGGGTTTGTTTGAAAATTTGTAAATTGCAGAAGTCTGGGTGCTAGTTGTAGGCAGCGGAACAATGGAAATGCAATGTTAAACCCGCCTATACAAGAACCCGTGTTTCAAAAAGGAAAAGCAAAGAGAAAAGAGAAACTATAAATTTTTGGAAAAACGAGTAATACACACTAAATATGTACTATAAAGTATGAACATGAGATGTTATAGAGCATGTACGGATCCCGTATTCCATACTTAGCCACTTTTTGGATCACGGGTTCTCGGACTGGTGGGCTCTAAATTGGGCATCCATTGTTCTGTGGCATACAAATAGCATTCAGAATTTTGCGATATACAAATTGGCTAGTGGACCTGCGGGGTGGCTTGCTCAAAATTGCACTCCTTTTGTTTCATGTCATAGAAATAGTACTCGGAGTTCCATGATACACAAATTGACAGATGGAGTCCAGGGCTGGCAGCCTCGAGAGTGAGATTGTTTAAGAATGCCAATCCCTATTAACTATTGGACATTATCTAAAGACATTATTTTGAATACTAAATTATTAATATTAAATATTGATATTGTACAATTTAGTTAGACAAGGAGGTTTGTACAATATGAAACGGGGAAGCGGTCGGTCGGTCGGGTTGGTGATATAAAAGTAAGTGAAATCTAAATACATGAATCCGCCAACTTCCTTACCAAGAAATTTTTCGAAAAAAATGAGTAATACATAAAATCTACTTTTAGAAAGTACGGACATGAGATTTTATAGAGCATGTACTGTTCCCGCATTCCATACTTAAGCCAATATTTGGATCATAGGTACTCGGGCTGGCAGGCTCAAAATTGGGCCTCTATTGTTCTGTTAGCTATAAATAGCACCCACGAGTTCTGCGATATACAAATTGATAGGCGGACTTGCAGGCTGAATCACTCAACATTGCATTTCTATTGTTATGTGTTGTTCAAACAACACTCAGAGTTCCAGCATATAAAAATTCACAGATGGACTCCAGGGCTAGCGGGTTCAACCTTGCAATTATTTACGAATGGTGATCCCTATGAACTATGTAACACTACCAAAAAACATTATTTTCAAAACTAAAGTATTAATATTAAATATCGATATTGTACAATTTAATTACATAAAATTATAAAAGGATGTGAAATATCTTATTTCAAAGAAAAACCAGCGTATTCGGAAACTTGCGTTCTAAAAATTTTGTATAATATGAAATGGGCAAGAGGTCAATCAGGATGCTGATATAAAAATGGGTGGAAATCTAAACACGTGTATCCGTCAAGTTCTGCACCTAGAAAATTTCACAAGAAACGAGTTATACATATCAAATATGTACTTTTATAAAGTATGGGCATGATATTTTATAGAGCTTGTACGCAGCCCTCATTCCATACTTGGACACTTTTTGGATCGCAGGTTCTTGAGCTGGCGAGCTCAAAATTGAGCCTTTGTTGTTCAGTGCCCTACAAATAGCACCCAGAGTTCCACAATATACAAATTGACAACCGGATTTGCAGACTATTTCAATTTTAAGGGCCTCGTGTTGATGTAATAGCACAATTGGACTTGGGCCAGTTTATATTTGTTTCTTACAATATCAAACAGACAAGCGGTCGGTCAGGCTGGTGATCTAAAAGTAATTGAAACTTGAAGTTATGAATTAGCCAACTTTCACAAGTAGACGTTTTCCGAAAAATGAGTAATACATACTAAGTATGAACTCTTACAAGGTATGGACATGAGGTTTTTATAGAGCTTGTACAGATCCCACATTTCATACTTGGCCACTTTTTTGATTGTGAGTTCTCGATCTGGTGGGCTCAAAGATGGGGCTCTATTGCTCTGTATCCTACAAATAGCACCCAGAGTCTCGTGATATACAAATTCACAGCTGAAATTGCGGACTGGGTCGCTCAACATTGCAGTTCTATTGTTCTGTGTCTTCTAAACAACATTCGTAGGAAACGAGTAATACATACTAAAGATGTACTTCTAAAAACTATGGACATGAGATTTTATAGAGAATGTACGAATCCATCATTCCATACTTAGGCACTATTTGGATCGTGGGTTCCCAGGTTGACGGGTTCAAACTTGGGCCTCTATTGTTTCGTTCCCTACAAATAGCACCCACATTTCCGTGATATACAAATTGACAAGTGGACTTGCCATCTATTTGAATTTTAAGGGCCTTGTGTTGATGTCATAGAACAATTGGACTTGAGCCAATTTATATTCATTTATTACAATATCAAACAGGGAAGCGGTCAGTCAGGCTGGTGATATAAAAGTAAGTGAAATCTGAAGTCGTGAATCCGCCAACTTCCGCACCTACAAGTTTTCTGAAAAAAGAGTAATACATACTAAGTATGTACTCTTATAAAGTATGTACATGAAATTTTTATAGATCATGTACGGATCCGCCATTCCATACTTAGCCATTTTTTGGATCGCGCGTTCTCAGGCTGGCAGGCTGAAAATTGGGCCTCTATTGTTTCGCGCCCTACAAATATCACCCACAATTCCGCGATATACAAATTGACACACAGACCTGTGGGCTGGCTGGCTCAACATTGCACTTTCATTGTTCCGTTTCCTCTAAATAGCACTCGGAGTTCCGCGATATACAAATTGGCAAATGGACTCCAGGGCTAGCGGGTTCAATTTTTCCATTTTTTATGGATGGTAATCCCTATGAACTATCTAACATGATCTAAAAACATTATTTTCAATACTAAATTTTAATATTAAATATTGATATTGCAGAATTTAATTAGATAAGAAATTTTTGAACATTAATTTTACCAAGTTTATCAATTAAGGAAATCTGCTAAAACAAGCCACATACTACATTTGCTTCACAATGCCATAGAAATTATCAGGCGGATTTGCGGGTAGCTGGCTAAAAAATTCAATTATATTGTTTTGTGTCCTCCAAACAAAAGTTTGAGTTCCATGGTATACAAATTGACAGACGAAGCACACAACCAAGAACCAACCAAAATTCAAACAAGCCGCAAGCAAGTTCCCAGAAGGTTCCATAGAGCAGGACCCATCGACCTTTGCACCAAACAATTTGATATACAAAGAAAAGACGTCACCACATTCGTTTTCTCTTGCATCTGGTATATGTTCCCAGTAGAAAATAATATGGGACATGGGATATATGGGGTTTTCTGCCATGCTTCCCATTTTTTGGACCGAACAATCTAATGTGTTTGCAATCCCAACTAGCCGAGTCTGACGAACATTCATCTGGATGTTGAAGAAATATTATAGAGACAGATGAGGTATTTTCGTTTCCTGCCAAAGTTTGATATATATTTTTTTTCCATTCTTCGGTCGATATGCAAAATTGCATTGTCCTCATTTAAGGTGAATTTGTTGTGTATTTGAAGCTCCCGCATCATGTAGACACTACTTGCATTTTTCTGTAGATACGTTTCATATGACAACTTTGCCAACTTAGGAAGCACATTTTGTAACAGAGGTTGCCTAACTGTACAATGCATGGTTGTGTTGCCTACGGTTCAGATGAAAACATTGATGCAATGTCCATATATATCTGTACATTTTTCACCGCATCGCAAACAATCAATCGTATCATCACTTATCAAAGTGGAGGCAAAAGCAGGAGAGTTGCATTTTGCACATACAGGTTCAAAGGGGGTCAAGTACACATTGCCTGCAACTAAAAAACCTTCAACCTGGTAATGCAAGCATAGGAATTAATACATTGAACAATATAATACACAACTTCACCCCCCCCCCCNAATTAAAATTAAAATTAAACAGGGCGCAAAAATTTGTTGAAGGCTATTTCTATAAGAAAAGTGAGGGTGATTTTGTGGATGTATACGCACAACAATTGTAGAACTAGCTAGCTTCTACAGACCCTCTACTATATCTTCTCACAACTTTGTTACAAAAGTTGCCTGGGTTGTCCGAAAGATCCTTTCTCTAACATCCCCTTTCTTTGTTATATTTTTGAACAACATAAGTGGAATCTACCCTTTATGCAATTGTTGCTCCATTGATGAAAACAAATTTGAATACGTATCGAACAATTGTAGTTGCAACATGGAACAATGCAATATTTGGGTAACTTACCCGAGATACATGCACATGCGAAAGTAAAGGACAAAATTGAATATGAAAAGCGGTACCATTGCCTTGTCATTATTCGACTATCGATCCTTTATATGGAAAATGTGTTGCGAGCCAAGTTTTCTCGCCAGTGTAACAGTTGTGCCAATAGTTCCGATTGGGTAAATATCAGTGCTCTGTGTAAGCTGGCTAATAGTCGAGTCTGGGATGATTAGAGGGTGGTGTCAGATCAGATGGCGGTGGTAGTTCATCCACAGGTGAAACAACAACCTTTTCTTCAAAAATATCCTCAGTCACAACCATAAAAATATTATGTTCCTTACACTTCTGCCCTGAAAAATATTTATCATCACAATTATAACAAAGACCCTTGAGTTTATGTTCAACCATTTCGGCCCTGGTTAATTTCTAGATCTTGAGGGGAGTTACAGGAGGGGAAGAAGTGGTGGGTTTAGGGCGAGAAGGAAAGGATGGTTTGTAGATATGGGAGGAGACAATCTATTGTTCTTCCTTGGCTCGTTGAGTAGCTTCCAACCAAATCTAGACCTGGGGTTCAATGCTACAAAAATGCACCAACAAAACCCTAACTACCGACCCTTTCGAAAACACCTGCGAAGCAGATGAATTCTCACCCAAGGTAGAGGCAGGGGCGGTTGCAGGACTCAAGTGTCTGCAACCTAGCTGGGACACAGATCTGTGATTGCCACACTTAATAGAGCACTTATAAGTTAATATTCATTAGTATCTAACTCTTATTCACATCGTAGGTGTAAACATTAGTTACAGAACAACGTAGTATTCAACAAGATCTAACAGATTCAAGTGCTTAGCACATAGAAATAGATCAGATCTAACATTTATTCAGATTACTAAGCACTAAGATACTATATCAGATGCATCTAACATACATAAAGGCTAAGCACTAAGAATAAATCACATCAATCACACATAGAAACCATAACACAGGATATACGTGGTTCACCCCCAGCCTGGGGCTATGCCCACCAACTCTTCTTCTTCTTTATTATCTTTTGTCAATCTCCTTACATGCACAGAGCCTCAAACCCTACTCTGCATAGGACAGGATATATGCGTGCACCTCACCAGATCCTTCTTCCCTGCGTAGATCTAGGAACAGAGCCTTACGCAGTCTACGCTTACAATCACTTGCACTTATCTCTGCAAGTCTGAACATATAGTATGCACAAAGCCTCTAGATCCGCACTAAGCTGATTCTACTAGGTCTAGTAACTTCTTCTTACATTGCCTAGGTATCTATTTATACTTTACAAAGTGGGACCAAACATGGTTAAAACCCATGGGCCAACATCCCATACCCGTTACATAAACCCTAAACCCAAAAAGTGCACAAAAGGTGGCGCGATCCCATGGTCTCCGCTTCGCCTGGCGCTTCATCTTCAACTAGTCCATCGAAGTCCCAAAATTGGTCAAACATGACCATTGTTTCCAAAAACCCTGGTCAATGGCCAACACCCTCTGTTATGAAATGCAAGTGCTCAAAAGAAACGATAAATTCTTATACTATCCCAGGCTGCTTCAACTTGGTCAAACAACCTAAATGGTAGGTGTCAGATTCAAAGCGGTCATAAAGATCTGCCACAAATTATGTCCAAGAAACATACCCTTGGCAGGCCTTTTTTCTCTATTGCCACCATTGCCAACGTTCTGGATCAATATGTAGGATACCATAATGAAGCTTGGTTAAATCATCAGTAATGCCATGCAAAGAGAAATAATGTTCCATTTGGGTGACCCAGCCTGTGGGATCTGAGCCATCAAATTTGTTCACCTCAATTATGGGAGGGCGTGGGTCTCATGAAAAGTGGGTAGTATGAGGACCTTGGTAATAGGAAGAGTTATGGCCATCCTGATAGGATGGTTGTTCAGAAGAGGAAGGGTTCATGGAATGGCCCATGAAGTTGTCAAGTGTGGCTTTGATGTCTTTGAGGTCTTTGATGTGGGAACATTGGTTCTGGAGAGTTTGAACAATGGAATTGAGTGAGATAAGGTTGGTATTGATATTATTGATGTCCTCTTTGTTCTGGAGGTTGTTAGCAATCAATGTATTGAGTTCTTGGGCTTGGGTGGTGGCCATTTGGAAAAATGGGCACACAAATGGGATAGGGGAGACACAGGGGGTCAAGAGGGGTGGGTGGGACCACTGAGAAGAAGGGTGTCAAATGATAGGTAACACTGCAATTAAGGTGAAAAGGGGAATCCAATGGGGTAAAGGCAAAATAAGGGCACCGGAAAGGGGGTCGGGTCCACAAAAAAGCTTGTGTTAAAAATGATAGGTACCACTGGAATCTAGACAAAGATAGGAACCCAATGGGATAGGTCCCAAATAAGTGTCTTGGTGGGACCACTATACTCTTTTATTTTTTATTTTATTTTTAACTCCTACGAAGTTATACTCTGATTTGAAGAATAATGCAATGTTGAAATGCCCAAATTCTTAATTGGAAGAAACGTGTAGTAATTTCACAACCAGAATGAAGAAGGTAAGGTTGCACGACAATAGGTATTTTCTGTTATGTTTCTATTTCCATCCCAAGGGTTAAGGTATTCAAGGTTTCTACAAACAAGGGTTTTCCCTATGCTATATCTCTCTGATATACATGCGGGGTGCAATAGTAGTACTCGGCCCAATATCTCAGGGCACCAACTAAGGAGGTTAGATCGTTCCCTTAGTCATACTACCTGACTACCCAAGTACTAGAGAGTATCTTCCCAAGTGTTATTATCGGTGGCACTATAGTAGTCAGGCAACTAATCGGTTTATCTACGGAGGGCTTCAGGAGATCTAGGTCGATCCATATACATGTGTTGTCTAATGCGCTACCACTCGAAGGGGTACCAACATGGGTTACAAGGGTGGCCAACAATGTGCACTTGAGTACCACTTGTAGTTCCTATGTGTATGCTTCCCTGATTGTGGATTTATCCATTGAACGACAAATATTTGTAGCTTTAAGACACTAGAATACGTCTCTACCCTGAAAAAAAAAAATTAACCCACAATTTTCTACCAAGGAAAGTGCTCTGATACCACTTGTAAGGTACCATATCTATTAAAATAGCTGAAAACCTAAATATTACAGAGAATAATAGCGAAACAACACAAAAGATGAAACCACAACACCAAAATTATATCTTAATTGATAGGAAACAATGTTCACTTTCCTCTTCTAGAGGGCAACCTCCAGTAGAGCAAAGATCTATTACAATAATTCTCAAGACAAAACTTCCCATACCCTCTACTCCTATTTATACTAAATCTATCTATCCAAAAGAAGAATCTAGAGGAAGATCCTTCTAGAAGCAGAAGCTTCTATTAGGTCTTCTTACATTTGACTTATTCTTCCTTATTGCTATGCCTTATTAATATTGATCTTTATTACATGGAATTATATTATTATACCTACGTGAGGGGTTAGGTCCCTAACATTGGGGGATTGTGTTTGGGTTGAAATCAGAGTTTTGCTCCATACTGGTAGAATAAAATGTGCATTTAAATAATAACAAAAGGATTTTACAATTATGTATATTGATATAATTTAACAAACATACAAAATGAGCTTTGGTATAAAACTACATGGAAATAATAGCTCCTCTATCAAAAACATCGAGCTCCAATGATGCCAACCTCCCTTCTACTTGTTCTTTCCAAGTCTGTATCTAATTGTTGATGTTTGGAAAACATTGGGAAGACATTCTCCTAGATTAATAATTAATAATATAATAAGTAATAATAATAATAAACAATTATTTATTATCCAAGGGACACATCCTTTCATGGATGGTCACCATATGTTCTCTATATATGGAACACTCATCATTGTAATAATATATTGAATCTTACATATCCATTCTCATATGAAAAATCAACATGGTATCAGAGTTGGAATGGGCTTGACTCCCTCATGGGAGAGCCCAAGAAAATGAGAGTGGATTATTGTACTGTAAATTTGCTACTGCATGGTTGTAAGAGACATATGGTGAAGGGTAATTCTTGTTATTGCATTCCATACATTGTTGTTGCATAGTACCTTCGTGGACCTGTGAAGGAGGAGTGTGGAGGTTTACATGGTATCATATCTCTGCTACCACAGCAGGAGCCAACTCTGTATGGCTCAACTTTGAAGGTATTGGTCGGCCTTAGGATCAACAAGGACAAGTTGAGGAAAATATTAATCATCCTAGAGTATCTAAAAATTTCCATGGTGGAAGCTGTGAGGAACAATGAAGTTGTTTTCGATGAAGATCAACATTACTGGGATGACACTAACACTATGTTGAAAGCTGCAGTTATTTCATTTGTTAATTCAAAGAGCATAGGACGTAGAGGCCCTACGTTGAAGACTTAGCTTCAGAAATTATCAGTGTAGAGTATTTATTTGATCTTTTAGATGTTAATCCCTCAAATTTTCTTCATTATGGGAGATTGAGCATTTGGTAAACCCGCGCGATTACATTGCAGTGTCCCTAGTCTACAAGAGGTGTTACCATGTTGGGAATGAGCAGAATCCATCATCCAATCACGGATAAACAAATACGGCACCAAAAAAAACTATGCTTGTTGATAATTTATGTGGAGCATGGAACTTTGTCTGTCATAGCCTATCTAGATGGAGTGATGATTGTTGATGAATATTCCATTGGAACTTATCTTTTACTAAATGACCAATGTTTGATATCTTGTGAATGAGATTTCAACACAATTAAGTCGTTGGAATTGGCATTGGTTGTTCACTTAGACCATAAATAACATTGTTCGATAAATGTGGTTATTTATGAATGGGAAATTAGGAAATAGGAGAAAAATCACACGACATTTGTAATTCAAGGCCGTTTTGAATGAAAGCTATATTTTAAATTAATCACTTTCATAAATAAAGTGATGATGAAATTTTTGTTACTGGGTGTCCACATAGTTTATTTGGTTTATGTGAAAGAGGGCACAAGATTGTGGTGTTTTATGTGTACAATCATGTAGCATCAAAAACAATATTGTAGTCAAGATAGTGTGTTGTGGGATTGGGATTTGTGTAAATGTGGTTGCAGTGGTAATGAAGTCATTATGGAAAGAAAATTGGTGTACGAGAAATCCATGGCAACTCCCATGGTGACAAACCTGAAGAAATTGAGAGACCTGAAGAAATTTAGAGACTTTGATTCTAATCTAGTAGACCCCTCCACGTACCGGCAATTGATTGGCTCATTGATGTATCTAGTTAATACCAGGCCAAACATTTTCTTTGCTATGAACACGTTGAGCCAGTTCTAGGTGGAACCGATACATGAGCATTGGATAGTCGCAAAACATATTTTGAGATATTTGTGTGGCACACTAAATTATGGTTTAAGATATGTCTTATGTTGATGTTTGAGGCAACATCATGAGACATTCTCCCTTTTAGGGTCCTGTGTGGACTAGTAGGAGAAAATGTGAAATTCATCTTGACGTGCCTCAAGTGGTCATATGAAGGAACCAAGACATTGGTTTCATGAGGAAACCTCGATATGTCTTGGGGGACATTGGTTCCATGAGGGAACCTTGATGTGTCCTAGAGATTTTTGATGCAACAACGTGACACATTTTCCTCGAAGGGTCTTGTGTGGACTAGTAGGGGGGAATGTGGACTTCATACTAACATGCCTCAAACATTTAGATGAAGGAACCAAGACATTGGTTTCACGAGGAACCTCGATATGTCTTGTGAGACATTGGTTCCATGAGGGAACCTCAATATGTCTTAGACAAGTGTTCCACGAGGGAACCACGAGATGTCTAGTATGGACACAGTTCATGAGTGAAACCTGAGGTTGGACATTTCAGGATATTGGGGTGTCTAGTATACTTTCATGTACCCAAGGAGAAAAGGACCAAGATAGACCCTTCAGGAAGAAAAGATACATTTGTGGGGTACAGTGAGTCTTCGAAGGCATACCAGATCTACATCCCTAGTCAAAGACAAATTAAGGTGAGAAGAGATGTTACCTTTAAGGAGGAGGTAGACTTCAGGATATCTAGAGGATATCACATGGAGATTGATAGTGAGAGACAAGAAGAGATGGTGCCTTCTCCCCCTCACCCTCCAATGGTTTAGAGGGAGAAAATTGAGCCCATTGATCCAATTGATCTTGTTGATCATGTAGCTCCAGATGATGTTCCCGAAGATATTGCAGTAGGTTGAAAGAGACCTGCATGGGCTCGTCAGACTCTGCAGAAGGCAGAAGGACATGAAGATCCTCATGGTACCTTTCGAGAGATAAAGAGACCTCAGATATATTCATTATATGCTGCAAATATGAGTCACATCATTGATTCTAAGCCTTCTTGTTATGAGGAGGCATCTAGTCAACCAGTATGGAGAGATGCCATGATGGAGGAGTATCATTCCATCATGAATAATGATGTGTGGGATATTGTTTCGATACTTGGGGGGAAGTCTGTAGTGACTTGATCCAAGTGGATATATAAGATCAAACACATAACTGATGGGAGAATCGAGAAGCACAAAGCGATATTTGTTGCTAGATGATTCTCTAAGGTGGAGGGAATATATTATGAGGATACATTTTCTCATGTTGCTCGATACACTTCTATCCAGATGATTATTGACCTTGCATCATCCATGGGTTGGAGACTACATCATATGGATGTGAAGACAATATTTCTCGTTGGAGAGATTGAGGAAGAAGTATACATCAAGAAGCCATATGGTTTCGTGATACATGAGAAGGAGTCTCATGTGTGCAGGTTGAAAAAGGTCATGTATGGACTCAAGCTGATCCATATTTTTTTCGGCACGAAATGAGAGCAGAGATATAATAAAGAAATGCACAGAGATATCACGGATATCCAATAATATAACATAAATGTATTAGAGATGCAACCATAAACACAAATATACAGTAATACATGATTTCAATTAATGAAATGAATGTACAGAGACTGTAAAAATACAGAGTGAAATACTCGCTAGAATGGTGGCATCTTATCTCTAAGAAGAGATGTAACAGCTACTTGCATTCACAAGAAGATGATTACAATGAGGCTCTAAAGGCCTTTTTACAATAAACTGGAATGCCAAAAACCCTAGACATCCAAAACCTAACCCTAGGAGATGAAGCGCCAAAAGTCATGTAGGCCCCGTTTGGGTAAGTTAGTACATTAACTTCTCGAGGTCGTAACATTTGCATACAATCTCTGTTTTAGGCGTATGATAGCCCATTGGAAAGGTATCATTGAGGAGATTCATTTTCGGGGTTTAATCATGCCATAGGTCATAATTGAGAATCTCGATCCCGAAAAACCTTCATTTAGGCACTCAAAATGGCCCCAGAAGTTAAAACTGCTAAAAATAGTAAATTGCCAAAATTGCCAGAAAATTGTTTTGAGCCAGTTGGAAAAGGTGGGTGGCCACCGATATCCACCTGGATCACAAGCACTTACCTTGAGCTCAGTATGAGAGGATTGATGGAAACCTGATGAGTTTTGTCTTCAACAAAAGTGTTTTTGATCCCAACCTGTACTACAAGACTGTTAATGGTGAGTCCCTAATTTTGGTCCTCTACGTTGATGATTTATTCATCAATAGTACAGAGAGCCTTATTGTTGAATGAAAGTATGTGTTGGCCTCTGAGTTTGAGATGAAGGACTTTGGTATGATGCAATACTTCTTGGGACTAGAGGTGTGGAATAGAACCGATGAGATCTTCCTGAGTCAGGGGAAGTACACAATTGAGATATTGAAAACAAAAAGTTTTGGATGTTGAACTGTAATCCCATGGCTACACCAATGGTGATGAATCTGAAGAAACTAAGTGTGTCTTATTCTAATTCCGATGAGATTTATCCGACCATGTACACAAAACTGATTGGATCATTGATGTATCTGGTTAACACCAGACCATATATTTTCTATGCAGTGAGTGCACTTAGCCAATTTATGAGTCAACCACGATAGACACACTTGATTGTTGCGAAGCATGTGTTGGGGTACCTGAGAGGCATAGTTGGACATGGTCTAAGATATACTTCCAGTATTAACATGGAACAAAATTCTGTGGCCTTGAGCACTACATAAGCAATGTACATTTCATTAAGTGTGGCAGTATGCAAAGCAATGTGGCTTCACAAGCTTCTTGCATATTTATTTCCACATATGTTGGATTCCACCGTTATTCCAAGACATGGTGCAGAGGAAGGAAATATTGGTGCAGTACCTTCTTACAAATGAGTAGGTTGTTGATTTTCTTTCCAAACCCCTTACCAGGACGAAGTTAGAGTACTTCCATGATAGACTTGGCATGGCAGAGAATGCCTCCCTTGCTGAGAGGGAGTGTTGATGTTTGCAGCTTCCTCAGACATTCTCCAGAACATACTCCTCTATGAATGAGTTGAGTTGATCTGTGAGAACACTTATCTGAGAAGGGATAAGTGGGTTTGGGTTTGTTATCCCCTATCCTAGGAATAACTAAGGAGATCTTGTCTCGAAGCCCACAGGTCCTAGACATGGAGTGTTGAGAGCCAGATGACTTAAGCATGGCCCCGGAGGGCCCCTCTTTTCCTAAGTGCAGTCCACATATCACCAGCAACATTGTTCATCACGCAAGCTTAGGCCTAAAATGACAATGAGTCTTGCTCCATGAGGTAATAAGTCTGGGTATCATGGTATGTATCGCTCCGATTTTTAAAACATTTAAACATGTTGCTTTGAATATTTATGGATTTCATAATGTTTGCTTGACTTTATGCTCTTTTCCTTGTCCAAACCTGGGAGGGTCACATGGTGCCCTAGTAAGTTAGTTTCCTTTTAGGATAGGTTGTTACCTAGTGGATCTCTGAAGAGTCATTGCCCGTTCCTCCATACTTACCATTTTCCATCTTTATCCCCTCCATCTATCCACATTTTTTGGCATTGGGGAAGGATCCACTTGGAAAGCATTGTACCTTACATCATGGGAAGAAGGGGCTAAAGGCCTATGGGGGAATGTAGCTAGAAAAATTTTAGAGCTGAATTTAAACCTTTGAGACACTTCGCCCAGGGATCCCCGAGAAAACACTGAAACATTTCTCAGAAGGAAAAGGGGACCCACATATGAACAAAATACTCAAGGAATTTGTTGGTGGATAAGAGGTCTCATCATGAGTTGACCTATCATGACCATGAACATGTAGTAGTAGGACACTACCACCAAACTGGTCACCAAACCAGGGTAGTGGCTCTTGGTTGCATGGAAAGGAGAAAGGGGGTCTCATCACGAGCCAACCTTCTCATTTCCATGAAATGTTTGTGGGTGACACTGCCACTAGCTAGTCACCAAGCCAAGGTGATGGCCATCAACTCTTTCCTTGCAGCATGAAGAAAGAAAGATAAAAGAAGAAAGAAAAGATAAAAATAAATGGCAATCAGTGGGATTGGAAACACTTGTATCCATGACAAGGTGCATCTCACCCTCAACAAAGGAACCCATAGGTGAGTGTTACATTTCCCTGCTATCACATGCACACCATGCCCAAAGTTTTTCTTCTCACCACCTCATACTTTTGCATGATTTGGATCAAGCTCCACTGGGGAAATGACCTTGACTTAAGGGAGATTGGCCTAGTAGGACACTCTGAGACCATTCCAAACCCTAGACTTATCAAGTTGCATAACATTTTGAGCATTTGTTTGGGTTTAGGGGGGTTTAATGCACATGTTTGGGCGTTTTAATTATTAGATGTGATTTACGTATTATAATGGTTGTGACTTATGGACCCCTGGAGGGTGTACTTGTTGCCTTTGCAATACCTTTCTCGGTGAAAAAGTACATGGAGAGATGACTAGCTCAGACCTTCATGAGGGCTCAAAGCCCATTTGATGGATGTTGAGACCCCAACCAAGGGGTAGGATGAAGATGAAGGACTTCTGCCAAGAAGAAGAAGGATGTATCCTTTGGAGGCACTTTGGTGGAACTAGACCCAAGCGATGATGCCTTTCCCACCTGAACGATGGCCTTTAGAGGCCTTGGATGTCACCCATACAACCCTAACCCATACAACCCTAGACATTTCTACATGCAGTGGTTATCACCTTGGGGGTAATCATGAGGTTATTGGCATGTGTGGGCAGGTTTTTGCCTTTGGAGGCCCAACGTTTCACTCCTTGAGCCCAACATTCCATGAAAGAGGTTCAACGTCACACTAGAAGGGAATGACATCACCCCTAGGAGGGTATTTACATGAAAATTTATTTTATTTTGTCCAAAATTTAATTTTGTAAGAAACTAGCAAGGTTGGCCCTGATATTTTGACCTAAAATAATTAAAGGTCAAATTTTGTTATAAATAAACATAAAGTGACATTCATTTCATCATAAATCTCACTTGGGAGGGTGGAGGTCTGACATTTTCTCCCTACTAAGGGTTATTGGCTGAAATCAGGAGGGCACTACTCTTTTAAGACTTTTTTTTGGCACTTGGAAACATTTTATGAAGTTTTGTAGCAATCTTGCATGGTTTTACATGATTATTCTTGGTGCAAGTAAGTAGACTTTTACTTTTTCATTGTAAATGGTTATGGTAATAGTTTTCTTGCTCATACAAGATTATGAAATTGCATTCTTTAATTAATGTTTGAAGTAAGAAACTTAAAGCGCTAACTTTCTTGCTTCTCATTTGCCTAGCTTTATTGAATTGATCTAATAACTAGTGAAACCCTGGGGCCCTAAAGTGTTAGCTCTCTAGAGGTTTATATTTAGTTATTATGCAAAGTACTTTTCATCCATAAAAATCCAAGAAGAAGGAGGTGCTAGGGCCTAGAAGTGCCTACACCCTAGCTTCCTCACTTCTTGAGGTCAAACCTAGGAGGACTTAAGGTGTTATTCCTCATAGGTCTTTCTTGCTCTTGGATTATGTGTAAAATCACTTGTTATCATCCTTGAAGGAATCCGCCTACTTGACTCCACTACCCTTAGAAAGGAACTAGTCAAACCTCACTCTTTGACAAGTATCTTCAAACTCAAACTCCAAACATTTTCCTACTTGATTACCCTAATAACTTTAACTAGTTAACTAACCTAGCTTAGAGATACTAACAACAACTTAATTACTGTTGATAATTCATTGTTACATCCATTGTTTGTAGTTTATATCAGCCTACCAATCACCTTAGAACAACCCATAATTTGTACAACGCAAATTACTATCAATATATGCTCAAGTGTTTGTTCAATTACCTTAGCAAAGTACATTTCTAAAACTTGCTTGTTGTTGCCATTACTTTTATTTTACTATTGTTACATTTAACTTAGAGAATATGTTTAAATCCAATTGTTGGTTGATATATTTAGAGAACTCACATAAGGCAAAGTATTATCATTGATGCTTAAATGCTTGTTCACATTGTCTGCACAAGTGCATTATTGTTGATACAAATTGCGGCTGTTATCATTTACTTATCGTTATCATCTACTTGTCAGTTGTTGCATACATAGACAACCAGTATATATTCACAAGATTATTGTCTTGTTGAAGCATCATTATCATTTGTTATTTCATTTAACGCTTGTTGTTGTATTAGTAAGGGGCAGGTACACTTTATCTTTCTTTTGCTTCATCCTTCAAGACTTAAACTTGACTTGAGTGACCTAGAGAGAGGGGTAGTTTACTTATCATTTATTTCCCTTCATCAACCCACTAGGTCTAGGGACATCTCCCTTGAAGAAGTTTTTTCCTCCTAAATAGAAAAGGGTATCATGTTGGGGTGACAGTGACAGGACTACCCTCGTGTTACACCAATCTCAGCCTACTTGCCTTTAGGCTTTGGGCAAGTACATATTGTGTGATAATAGGTCTTATAGCCCAAACGTCCCTTGTGGAGAGAAAATGCGGACACATCCCTTGTGTAGAGAACTTAAGGACATGTCAAGGGAGTTGAACTTGACATCACACACTATGGGGAGTTGACCCTAGTGTTTCTAGAGGGAGTAGCCTCTAGATGTCCACATGGGAGTGTCATGTGTGGCATACATTCTCCATATCGTACTCCTCTATGACTGAGTTGAGTTGATATGTGAGGACACTTATCCAAGAATGGATATGTGGGTTTGGGATTACAGCCCAAACATCCCTTGTGGAGAGCACATGAGGACACATTTGTTGTGGAGAGAACATGAGGACATGTCAAGGGAGTTGACCTTGATGTCACACACTATCGGGAGTTGACCCTAGTGTTTCTAGAGGGAGTATCCTCTAGAAGCCCACATGGGAGTGCCATGTGTGACAAACCTTTTTCTACAATGTACGGAGTAAGCATCGGGTGGACCTTCTCCTAGATTGGGCTACAGACCAAGGAAGATAGGATGCATTTATCACAAAGACGTACTTTTGGTAAATGGGCCCATGCGTAGTCCTTCCTTGATCATGACAAGGAATAATATGGACTTGAGGTGCTTGAGGTGCTTTCCACATGTCAGTTAGCATTGGGATGACATTCACTCATAGGGGTGTAACTATGGTGAAATACCCTGGTGTGGTCTTTGTCCTAATCATAGAGATTTAACAAGGAATGATAAATACTCAAGATGTTAGATGTTATCACATGCGGACCCAGAGTGAGCCTGATCTGAGAGAGAGTCGGTTGAATTGAAAGGAGAGCCACAGGGAGAGTTTCCCCTCGATTCAGGTGGGAGAGAGACATCTCCAAGGACTAATAGACTAGTGTCATGAGTCTAGGGCGAAGTTTGTATACTTCAGAGAAAAACTTGACATGATGCAGATGGCTCCCTCATTGAGAGGGAGTGTTGATGTTTGGACAACATCGAGAAGACATTCTCCTAGATTAATAATTAATAATATAATTAATAATTATTAAATTATATATATAATAAGTAATAATAATAATAAATAGTTAAATTTATTATCCAAGGGACACATCCTTTCATGGATTGTCACCATATGTTCTCTATATATGCAACACTCATCCTTGTAATAATATATTGAATCTTACATATTCATTCTCATATGAAAAATCAACACTAATCAACATCAAAACATGCTTCTGATTGGGGAAAATATGGAGAAAAGGAATTGAGTGTTGAAGTAAATAATGGAGAAAGGGGTTGTAGTTTTGTTTTATTTCTTTAGAGAGAGAAACACGCACATTCTTTTAACACATGCGCCAATTTTTACATAAATAAAAATTTGTGCATTTAATGTGTCCATAAGACAATTGATTGCATGGATCTTCGACATGGGATGAATCTATTTAAACATGAACAAGTATGCGTTCTTAGAAAACACACATTTCTAAAGTTCACAATGAGTGTGCATTCCCATTGCAATGAATTTGGGAACCCACTTCGTGCACCCACCCATGTATTTTTGTTATAAGGCAAGGTTTCAACTTTATCTTCCCTCTAATTATAAGCTTGGATGCTCTATCATTCCTCAAATTAAAATACCAAGTACAACAAAGATCTAGGAAACCTTTGAACTGTTTTCAAAAGGTAGGTAAACATTTAAATAGTTACTACTTGCTTATGTAGCAATGTAACATTGTTCATGAATAATTATAGTAAAATGTTTGTGTTATTTTTTTATAAATAGTAAAATGATCAAAAGGTAATTATATTTTGTAGTAGACTATGGTCTAGATTTTAAGTTTTTTTAATATTTTTCTTGTGATTCATTGATTTTGAAAAAACTAAGAAATAAGTATACACTCTAATTTCAATTTCAAATTTTAAATAAAATAACAAAAATCTAAAGATTTTATTGTAAAGCATTTTGTATTCCTTTGTATCCACTAACCATTACTTGTTTAAATCATACATAATATTTGAGGCTTCATATAAAAAAAAAAGATTACTTTAGATCATACATAATATTTGTTTGTGAGACTTTGTACAAAGAAAAACACTATAAAAATCTAAACCTTGTATTTTTTCTATTCCTCTTCCTTAACCAATGTTTTGTAATATTCTTAATATCACCAAATTGTATAATTCCATTAGTTGTATAATCCCACGAGGCCTATTAAATTTGAAATTATTATTTATGAATTTTGTTTGAAAAAATCATTTGTGTCTTTTATATTGTAGCAAATTTAACTTTTACATGCATAAAAAATGATTTGAATTGATACAAATCCCTTAATTTACATATAGGCAAAGATAAATCATAATACATAAAATATTAAAAATGTTGACTGATATGACAATCCTTAACTTCCTAAATATCAAGGTAATATAAATGGTTTAATTTAAAAAAAAAAAGTTTCCCAAATTTAAAATAATTCATATATTATATAATAAATATTCTTTACACTTTAATATATCCATTACTTTCTTAAAAAATCAATTGATACAATAATAAAACTAAACATTATGACTATGCAACCACCATTATCATACTTGTCAATTAATAAAACAAGTTTGTGTGGCAACGTAGTCCCTGCCAACGAGGCTAGAAAGAAAATTGTGGAAAATGGGGTCGAATTGTAAATGACGGAAGTGTTCAGTGCAAAATGTATATCACAGAAATGTTGTGTGCAACATGTATATCACGAAACATGGGGCAAAAGTAAATGATGCTTGGCATGTAGAGCACCATTTATTTTTTGAAAGTATATAACAAACATTTATTTTTTGAAAGTATATAACAAACTACAAATTTGTTGACAGTGGAAGAAAAAATTTGGAAATTTAAATGCATTTTCTATATGGATTGGTGAAAGATAAAAATGTATGAAGACATAAAATTAAAAGGAGATAAGAAAACAATTTTATTTGAAATATGTAAAAAAATAAAATTTTGTTACATGCTACTGGAAATTTTGAAAAGTATATGACGAAAATGTTGTGTGCAACATGTATATCACGGAACATGGGGCATAAGTAAATGACACTTGTTATGTAGAGCACCATTTATTTTGAAATATAAAAATAAAATAAAACTCTGTTACATATAAAAATTTTAATGCATTTGTGAACATGGGGTATAAGTAAATGACGCTTGGCATGTAGAGAACCATTTATTTTGAAATATATAAAAAAATGTAAGTCTATCACATATAAAAATTTAAATGCATTTGTTATATAGACTGGTGAAGGATAAAAATGTATGAAGACATAAATTTAAAAGGAGATAAGAAAACATTTTTATTTGAAGTATGTCAAAAAATAAAAGTTTGTTACACACTGCTAAAAATTTTGAAATATACAAAAAAATTAAAGTCTATTACATATAATTTGGAATTTCAATGTGTTTGTTATGTAGACTAGGATTAGGGCTCCCGCAGACCATTAGAGAAATATGTACAAGAAACAAGATTGTAGAAAGAAGATAGAGTGCAATACCTGCAAAAATAAATAAATGGAAAGGTATAAGTGTTTGCCTACACATCTTTATTTAAGAAAGTGGAATAACTAGGTTGATAAACAAAGAAGGA